>LOEQ01004878.1:21105-57213 GCA_001685075.1 Bramus lutescens | reverse complement strand
CATACACACACAGACACACACACAGAGACACACACACAGACACACACAGACATATACACACAGACACACACACAGACACACACAGACACACACAGAGACACACACACAGACACAGACACACACACACACACAAGACAGACACATACACACACAGACACACACATACACACAAACACAAAGACAGACACATACAGACACACACACAGACACAGACACACACAGACACACACAGACACAGACACACACACAGACACATACACAGAGACAGACACACACACACACAAAGACACACACACACACAGACACATACACAGAGACACATACACAGAGACACACACAAACAGACACACACAGAGACACACACACACACACACACACTCTTAGGGACTTTTGCCACACTCTTTCATTTCTCTTATGTTTTTACTTTTCCTTGAGAGCTTATATATCCCAACAAAATCTTTCAGGCAATATTAAAATTACAGTGCGGTATATTCCATTTTTCAAGTGAATGATTATAATGAATACAGGTAAATAATATGTTTCTCACTTCCCTTACATGGTTAAACAAATCCATTCCAAGAACACAGTGCATTCATACCCAAGCAGCTTGTTGTAGATTAACAGAGTGTGAGCAGCACGGTATTTTTCTCAGCCAGTTCTTTTACTTGAAGGGCAAACGTTACAGTTACCAAGGATTAATCACTTTATTAGGTATCTCAAAAGGCAATCTTATAAGGAATCTTAAAAGAATCACAAACTTAAACTTTTATATATGAAAAACAATGATTCATCTCTACTTTAAATCCCCAGGGTGCATACCTATTCATCAACAGTTTTGTGTATCAGGACGCTGAGAGCTGAAGTGGGTACAAGGAAGTAATCATCACCCTTGATCATCAATCCATCCTAGCAAGAAGTGGTATGGTAGCCAGTGATAGCCAGGCTGTCATTTTCCTTGCTCCCTGAATTCAAGGAGTCCCTTGTTTGGCTGTTAAGAGTATACTTTTAAATTACTTTCCAATTTTTTAACATCAAAGCCATTAGCAAAAGCATATTTACCTAACATTAAGCATTTATTTCAAGCTTTGTTTTAACTATGGTGGACACTGAAACCTGTGAACATGTCTCTCAACATTAAGATTTAAAGAACTTTGAGCTAGCTGGGCTTCCAGGACTCAAATATCTGTCCTAATCATTAACCGAAGCCACAGGCTATACGGTGCCTCAAAAGAACCTAGCTGTGTGATATTTCTTTGTTCTTATTTTCTATCCTCTGTAGCCCATGTTTTACAGGGGTGGAGGCTATATCATATCTTGCCTTTGTCTGTATTAGTTTTTCTACTAAGCTAACCTCTATTGCAATCCTTCACTATAGCTATTAAAGACTTTCAATCATCAAAATCCTATTTAAATAACAGTATTATTGTATAAAACCATTGCTTCTGTTAAACAGTACAGCTTAAGAGGAAATCATCTTCATAATAATCCACAGGTAAAAATGCCCACTAGAATGGGATACATCCATGAGATAATGACACGACATTAAAGACAGTGGGGATCGCTCCACATGCATTCACACCTTGTCAGAGAAAAACGGTGTCAGCACCCATGTAAGAGTGTAGTAGTAGCAAGAGACGTTCTGGGGCTGAAGCTCTCAGGGTCTTGCCTATCCAAGATTCACCCATCAGTGCCTTGCATGCTGGTGGGCTTCCCCCGTCAAGTCAGTTGCCACCTGCCAATCCTCTGCCATGGTCACTGGCACTTTATGACTGTGGAAATATGCCCTAGAACAGGCATCACACATCTGTAATCCAAGCTTTTTCAGCCCTGGTGTTCAAGACATTAAAAGACATTAAGTTAAAAATATATGTGGAGAATAGACCCTAGTTTAAAAGAGAGCAACAACTGAACTTCAAGCCATATGGATTGTTTTTATCATCTTTCCCATACTAAAATAAAAGAGAAATAAGTGAGGGTGAGTCTCCTGTGTGGAATATGGGCTGTTAGTCATGCTCTGATATTTCCAGGAACTTTGAGGTAAATCAAAATGGATCACTCAGGTAGCTATGTATGCGTATAGAGAGAAATGTATTAATGACAAAAAATATTATTTACTTTGAAAAGGCAGAAGTATACCATTTGGCCATCATCATGAAAATATTTTAAACTTTATCTGAAAATAATAAAAATATCAAAAATTTTAATCTTCCATGATTGCTGCTCAATGAGTGAGATTTTAAAACACTAGAACTTTAAAATTCATAAATTTTACTCATTGAGATCTTCAGGTATATTTGTATAGACAGTCATACACAATAATAATCATAAAGATGTGTGAATTGCTAGTTTTCAGTTTTAAATTCTTTTGATGGAGATTTAAAGATGAAAGAATGGGGCAGATACACTGATGTCTGTGTTTGATAGAACTTGAAAGTCACAAAGAAAGCACCCCCAGGACAGACAATGCTTTAAATGACTTCTTTGACCATAACTGTTTCACATTAGATTTAGAACACAAAGAATGGTCTAGAAACATCTTTATGTATTATGTGGAACAATTAGGAAGAGTCCATGCCAACAAGATAGCGAGAGAGAAAACCCACAAGAAGTCCCTAATCGTTAAATAGAACAAACAAGATTCTTTGGTGTTGAATTAAAATAACTAGGACAAAAACATTAAGTCTCAATTTCAGTTAATCCAGTAAGCAAACAAATATGTAAATTAATTGAATAATGCTCTCACTCTCTTATTTTATCCTTTGTTCTATTATAACCATCACCCATGACATTCCCCAACTGTATCATGAAGAAAACTGGTTTAGTGTACATGCTATAAAAACATCTGCTACACTTTTAAATCCAGAGGTTATTGAACCCCGCCACACAATTCCTCATTTCAGGGCATATACGGTCCTGAAAAAAATGTATTTTTGAACAAGTCAGGTGAAGCCCTGCAATCTCAGTATTTAGGAGGCTGAGGAATTCAAAGCTAGCCTGGGCTATACGAGTCTCTGCTTAAGAAGAAAATGAAACCAAACAGCAAAACTAATGTTCCCAGATAGTACTGACAGTGACATCTATTTTAACCTGATTTTGAGAGCCACCTCTTTGGTGGGACACCTGCCAACAACTAATAAAAGTTTTCATTATGAAAAGATATAAACGATGGTCTAAAGAACAAACAGACTTCTCTTATACCATACTAACAAACTTTTATTAGAATATCAGTGTTGTGAATATTGCCAACTGAATTTTGTGCAAGATGGTGTTACACACACCAGAAATGAAGACATTTGTCAGGACTGCTGAAAGAGGAAAGAAAGTGAGTTCTCCTTTGGGAAAAAAATGGTATATGCAATAATAATGAAAAAAAAAACAGAGGCCATGAATTGGAAAGACAGCAAGGAGGAGTGGAGAGAAGAAAGGAAAAGGGTAAATGATGTGGTTATATTTTAGAATCAAAAAAAAATAAAAATGAAAATGGTTATCCTTTGAAACACTAGGGCGTGTTAGTGGGAAAGTATTGGATGATTAAGTCACCTGTGTTTGCTAATGATCATGGATTGAAGTTAGACGCCTACCCTCCTATGAAGTCTAGGGGCTTCAGGCTCTGTCTAGTTCAGTAATTTTATTTCATTTCTTAGCCTAGGTTCCTAGGTTCTTGGAAAAGACATCCTTGGGCTGTGCAGTTATAACAAGGGATGAGGAAGGTTTAAATATCGAAGGCTAGAGAAGCACAATGGGAAGTTATCTGAAGTTGGTGCTGTATGACAGGAATGTTATTCCTTAAATCTCCTAGCAGAATAAAACCTTTAATGGTTACTCAGATGGAAGAGAACACTAAGATTGTCTTGATGACTGTTCAAAATAAAGGTGCAATATTTGCTGTGTCTAAAAAGAATATATATAGTTTGTGTTATGTCTGCTATTGTTTGTCGAATAGTAAAAAAGGTATTACTATTAAGAACTAATGATAGCTATAGTATTTCTTTTCTAGATAACAAGTTCTAAAGAAAAATACCCTAAATGATAAGGCTTGTGTATAAGGCTGAAGAGTTCTGACTAAATGCAACTTAACATAATTGCCAAATCAAACTTATATTTCTGTGAGTAGGAATTGCTTAAAGGGAAAATGGCACGGTACATTCTTGAAGCCTAGAAGTGGGA
Source organism: Bramus lutescens (assembly GCA_001685075.1). Lineage (NCBI taxonomy): Eukaryota > Metazoa > Chordata > Mammalia > Rodentia > Cricetidae > Bramus > Bramus lutescens. The sequence goes on along the minus strand of LOEQ01004878.1, from coordinate 53,046 downwards.
AACGCATAAGGTAGACAAGTTTATAAAATCTGGTCCTTATTTTTGGAGTGCTAACATATCAATTAACTTTGATGTGGGTATGTTGCATATGCATATGGTGGCAGAAATGCTCAGTATCTTTAGATGTGTGCGTGTATTTTTAGCTACGTATGTGCTGTCAAAGCATTTAGAGATACCACATTTGTATGCACAACCTGCTTCTTATTCTACCTCATTTTGTCTTTCTTCTTAGTATCTCATCTAAGAGACAGAAAGCTGACTGGATTCCCATCATTGATAGAATATGTTTTTAAAATTAGCTGCACATTGTCCAAATCTTCTTCAAAGTTCTTGATAAAAATACTTTTATTTCATATTTATTCTTTCTTTCCTTCCTGATTTAAAATCCTTTTAATGTGTAGATGTGTTATTCTCTATGAGTTCCCAGAAAATCTCACTGTTACCACACCCCAATGTTCTACTCTCACTTAGAGAAACATGTGTCTAACAAATCGAGGAGCTATTTATCATTATCATTATAATTTATATATTTAACAGTATGCAATATATGAATATTTATTTGCACATGCTAGCGATTGACTTCCTAATTTCTAAGTGAAATGAGGAGTCATTGCCCTTTTGCAGTATTTTTCCAAGGCAACATACAGCAATGTGGGATAAATTTTTTTATATATTTTCACAGCTAAAATATCTGTCTTATTGTGATTATATTCATCCTTATATTTCTTCCTACGCTCCACTCTAGTTCAATCATCCCCTGTTTAGATATGGACCTATTTATTCTTCCCCTAAAAATATAAAAGACCAAAAAGAATTCTGAAAGTTCTTGTTAGAGACTCCAACAATTCATGGTCTTTGTCAGGTTAGGGCTTTCTTGTGAGCAGCAGTTTCTAGAATTTTCTTCCTCTTCTTTCATTCTAAGGTGCCGAAGCTCTAAGGGTGTACACGGAGTTGTGAAATTTCACAAGGTTTGATCCTTTAAGATCAGGAGGCTCCTCAAGCTGAAGTAGATGGCTCCTTGTCTGGATGTGAAATTAAATTTTTAGAATTATACACACAAGAAAACAGTACATATTTATCCTCAGGCATGAGCAGTGGCTTAGAGCTTTTATGTATTTGTGTGTTTAACATTGGGGTTCTGCCAGGCTGTTGACCACAGCACCACTTATGTCTTCAAACTTGGCTCTGATTAAAGGTCCTGGAAATACATTTCCTGGATCCACCTTGTCTAGGGACCTGGGCCAGATTCCATTAACGATAGACCCATGCATGAGCAAAAGAGGAGGAAGCTTCACTTAACTGCCTCTGTGGTGGATAAGCTACCTGGCTTCTGCAAATGGGAGCGTTTGCAGAATAGTAAGTTGCTCATGTTTCCCTACTAACAGCCTTCTTCTGTGATGGGGAAGGCAATGATTATAGAAGAGGAACTTTGCTGATGAAGATATTAACTTTGGGAGAAATAAAAGTGAGAACCAAACTGTGTGATGGGCTTTCCTTTGGTTTTACAATTTATTACTCTGTGACTACATTAGCAGGTGGTTGAACACAGTCACTGTGTGTATATACCGATGAGAGAAATCGTTCTTTGTGTGATTTCTTAGGGAGCTTTCTTCCTGCCTGAAAGAAAGCTTCCTATTGTGCAATATCATACAGGTTTATACAGAAAAGAAATAATTTTTAAATATCTGAGCCCCATTTAGTTATACTACCCCAAACAAAAGTTTTATCTTTCCTTTTATTTATTGAATTATTTATTTATTTTGGAAAGGAAGTTTTAGGGAGGTAAGAGTAGACTTACTTTTCATGTAAGATAAAAAAAAAGTTCTGATATTGGAAAAAGCAGAGTTAAAGTCACAAAAGAAGCCTGATAACCAAGTTTGTTAAAGAGCTTATAGAAGCCAAAGAGGAGGGACCATATAACAAGGAGAGGAGCAAGAGTAAAAGCTGCCAGTATTAAGTGATAAGAAGGGAGATGGCAGAATTTGCAGGATGTCTTGGTATAAAAGTTTATTTATCTTCAGGAAAAAGAAACAGAAAAGGTTTTAAAGTTGTGTGAGTGACTTTGGACTTGGTCATCTCAGATATTAGGAGTGGTGATTCTGCATGCAAGGTTGCCCAGACTGTAGGATGCATGGGGCTTTACAATTCAGGCTGTCAGTGTGAATTGAGCTTACTCAACTGTGGTTTTTGCTGACTTACAAGCTTCACTCCCTAGCAGCTATCTGCCATCATCTGTTGTTCTTTAAAAGACACACACAAACGCACATATACACATACACACAAAAAAGAAAAATGAAAAACAAAAAATGAAAACAAATATTTGCTTCAAAATATCTGTAAAGAAGTTATATCAATGAAGTAACATTATTTCTGAAGCAACAGAAGAAAAATGTACCATTCAATAACATTCTTTCTCATCATTCTACCTATCAGGGCCACTGCCCAACTGAGTCTTTCCTGGGCACAAACCACTGTATCACTCTGCTTCTCCTAAGATATTATTTTACAGGTTGTGTTGGCATAGCATTTGAATATAAAAGTTATTCACAATGGAAAGTCATTCATACTGATTAGAGCCACAAGAGAAATTACCACCCCTTGCTACTATCCAATTACAATTCTATCTCTTTTGGTACAAGCTGTCATATATTCTTTTAATTGCTCAGCAGTTATTAAAGATATAATCAGAATCAAACTTGGCAAAATATATGCAATGCAAGCTATCACTCATGTCCATGTGCAATATCTGTCTGAGGCATTATATAACTTCATTTAATTAATTCTCCTATTGCATTTCTATCAGTTAAATCTTCAATTCCAGAAACCCTGTAATTTCTTACAGCTGCCATCTATTAGTTGAAGGATATTGAACATGAATTTCAGCATCCAGTAGGATGCCAAGTGATGTTGCTTATATTAATGTATATTTTTCAATGTGTACCTTAACTACAATTGTCCTTACTCCTGGACCAAATTTGAATGTATCATTTTGTCCTGGGTTATTTCTTTGTTTGGCTATTTTTCTAATTCATTTTTATTTTAATTGTGTACAAGGTTTTGATAGTTGGATCTATGAATTTTTATGTAACCATGAGTTATATTTCCTCATCATAATTTAATTCACCCTTGCATTGGGAAAAGAAAAAAATATTCTGAGATACAACAGGATGCTCACACCAGAGAAATCATCAGACTTCATATTATGTCTCAGTCATTGTATCTCTTAATAGTTATTTCCACCTACCATGGGGAAAAAATGAGGGGTGCTTTTCTAGAAGTTTTTTTTTTCCCTAGATGTATTTATGTGCAACGTTCTCATGCCTGGAACAAGTGGAGGCCAGATAAAGGCATTAGATTTCCTGTGACTAGATTTAGAGACTGCTCCAAGACTCAGTGTTTGGTCTGGGAATTAAATTAATGTCCTCTAGAAGAGCAGGTAGTGCTCTTAACCTCTGAACTATCTCTCCAGTCTCAAGAGGCATATTTTACCTTACGATTTAGATTGTAGTGGCACTCAATGCTATCAGTAATCTTTTAACTATTAGAGACACAACAGGAATTTTTCTATTGAATGTCTGTGTTTACAAAACCCTTATTACCTCTCTGTATAAGGTGTAAGACATGACTTACAGAGAGGGTCGTTCATCTTCGTGTGGAAAGATTAAGTCAGAGGGTTCCACCTCGACCCGTGAGCTCTTCTTTCTTTGTCCCCTGACTTGTTGCTGACTTGCAGACTCTTGATATAAAATGCAAACACAAAAGGAATGCTGTGCTCTTGGCCTCTTCAAAGCTTTTAAATTTTTTTGAAAATGAAATTAATGGAAGAAATGGAGAATAAGACTGTGGGAAAAAGTTTTCCCTCTATTACATATTATATATTCAGTACTTTGGCATCATTTCCCTCTGAAAAAAGGATAAAGGCTCTGAGTGCACATCTATCAAAGAAATGCCTTGTCTTCAGATTTACATTTTTATTGCTCTACTCCTAAACTCAGAGATCATCTCTTGGATTCATTCATGAGTCCCAATGACTTTTATTTCCTCATACCTTCTTGTCATTATTATTGTCAAATGTATTTCTTTCCAGAGCAGAGGCAGTAAATTTAATCAATGCATTTGTTATGCCATTACATGAAGCAATTGCTTTGTCTATTCTCTGTTTCTGGAACCGACGCAGGATACCTGGTTCAGGTTGCTAGTATAGGATGCTGGTGTAAGATGCCTGGTGCAGGTTACTTATCTCACTTCTTTTCAGTATATTAGACTGGGACAGAAGTGCTAATGTCACATGTTGAACTCAGTTGAAGCATGTAGAAAATTAACATGATAATTTTAATCAGCAAATATTGCTATAGATTGAGTATTTTTATTGTTAAGACTTGCCCACAAATATAACAGACACGGAGCTTGTTTAAAAATAGGGTCATCAAAAACAGAATTAAGATGATTCATACTCTGTTGGGGTATCACTCCAATACGGTAATATAGTAAGACTTCTGAGGGGGTGAGAGAAAGGGAAAGGGGAGAAGAGACAGAGAGAAAGTGAGAGAAATGACAGAGATACAAAGATAGAGACAGAAAGACAGACACCAACACAGAGAGAAAGAGAAAAGACGGTGAGAGAACAAAAGAGAGAGGTGGGGAGATTCAGACACACAAGTACCCTGAAAGAATGATATATGAGGATGATGATTCACAAGACAACCCAGTAACTACAAGAAGCCACAGAGTGGACAGATTCTTCCCTATAATCCTCGGGGAACTCCGACTTTTAGACACCATGTTCTCAGACTCCCATACTCCAGCACAGATAAACTAAGTCTACTGTTTCAGTCACACAACTTATGGCACTGTGTTATGACAACCACAGGGAACCGACGCAACCATCAGCTGTGGTATGTTCCTAAGACTTCCCATTTGTGGACTCTCAGTCCTGAACCCACTGGATCACATTACTCCCTGCCTAATTTCTGAAGATACCCATTATCTGCAAGGTTGAGACCTCTTATACAAGGCTCCAACTCTCTTTAAACTGTTTCTCTCCTGACTAATTTTTAGGTGTTTGTATAAATAATAATCTGGCCACTGCCTTACTGCACGGCTTCCTTGAGTTTGCCAAGATTATATCCTAGAGCAGTGGTCCTCAACCTTCCTAATGCTGGGACTCTTTAATACAGTTCCTCATGTTGTAGTGATTCTCAACCATAAGATTATTTCATGGCTACTTCATCACTATAGTTTTTCTACTGTTATAAATCATAATGTAAATATCTGATATGAAGATTATCAGATGATATTCTATGCTTAAGGGGTCGTGGCCCACAGGTCATGAACTGCTTCCCTGGAATTTTCATGAATATGATGCTCTACATGAGAAATATTTGTCTACTTCCTCTTCACCTGCTAAATACCCACACTGCCTTCAGTCTTCACCTTGGCTTTGATGGTTGTGTAGATTTTTAATGTTTCTGGTAAACACTTGCTGGACACTGAAACAGTTACTTTGAATCTCTCCACAGACCAGCTATTGGCATAATCAACATAGCTACTGATATAATAATGATTATTATTCTCTGAAACTTCTGTCTCTACAATGTCAGAGACCCAGGATAGTGGGGATTCCATAGGCATCAAACTCATGGTGAAAATTCAGATCTTTCACTGATCAGCACTGGGAAGCTGGGAAAATTACCGACCTCCAATATCTCAAGTTTATTCATTTGAAATAAGATGTGTCTCACAGTATAATTAAGAGATTAAGGAAAGATAATTCACACACATCCCGGATACTGGAGCACTGGGCCATGTTGGTTCTTGTTGCCACATTAAAACATTCACTGACAGAGTGAGGAGATTCAAATAAAAAATTTTTGAATAAAATTTTTTGTAGATAATTATCATGCTTTAGAATGAATAATTACATGATTGTTGACACCGCAATTAGTTGAGTGAAGGACGCAGGTGACTTGTTTCTCAATAACAGGATTCTGAGGACTGTGTTTAGCACCATCTAACAGTGGGCTTATATAAAATTTCCATGTTGATTTGTAGAGAGGAAAGTCAATCCAGAAATAAGTTTGCCAGCACACTGCGTTATCACAATGGGGATGCACGTGTGTACACGGATGCGCTTCTGTGAGGGTGTGCCAATATGACTCTAACTGGAGACAGATGGCATGGTGAAATTGGGAAGTTCAGAGTAAATGTAATAAGGGATAATTTGCAGTGGTGTGAACGAGATCTGGGACGACTGATATGACATAATACAGAATTAGAAGCTGCTGTGAGTTTATTTGAAAAGGCAAGGAAAGGAAATGGGATAAGAAACTGTAGTCGGGAACTATACAGAAAAGACATTCTGACAAGAGCTGTTGCTTGGCTAGAGGGATCAAGAATAATTACTCTGAACTGATTGCTCCCCATCTTGGGATCTCAGTTCCCCCTCACTTTCCAAATCCGGGAAGATGCTGAAGACGAAAGGATCTACTCAGGGTACACTCGCCCTTGTCTAGGGAAAATTTCTCCATTTGTTTCCTGAATCTCTACACATCTATCCCCCTTTCTTCCCCCTTTAACTGTTTCTCAACAATGAGAGTTGTTACTTATCTGCTCCTGTCCATCTGATCTTTCCCAGAGACGTCTGTCGGGGATAGCAGAGCACTGCTGAATCAGTGTTCATCCTATTGCAGAAGCTGGATAGGGACTGCATTAGCATCTAAAGTTTGTTTCATTGTCTTAACGCCTTGGCACTGTTCTGTTGGGTAGGCATTGATGCAACCGAGGCAGAAAAAGTACTTATTCAACAGCTCTTTATATAGTACTTCTCAGCACACATGGAGTAATTATGATAAGTAAAATTTTCTGACTGAAAGGCATTGATGAGAATATTGAAACTTGCCATAGACTGCAGAGATAGTTATTATAAAGTGCATATTTATCTTTAATGATGATATACACAATATTTAATTGTTCTATTAAATAACAAATAGATTCTATTTAGTAACTGTATAAAATAATGTTACCTTAAAATACCTTATATATTTTATGTATGATATAATGTACTATTATAGACCTGTGATGATATATTTTAATACGAATTTACATGGAATATCTGAAGTTGAAAATTAATGAAACTAAAATCCCAATACAACATTCATAAACATTTAAAAGCTGGCACTTCTTTAAAGATACATAGATGAACAAAGAAAACAATGTTTAACCTCACTCTTGAGTATGGAAATCCTAAGTAACATATGATGAGATAATACTGCACACTCACTAGCCTGGACAAAGGCTTGCAGTGGTTAAGTATTGATAATGACATAGGACAACTGGGATTCTTACACAGTCCTATTTATTTAGGATAGTCCCCAAATACAATCAACTCAAGATCGCTTGCAGTTAAATGAATAATAAGCAGGTAGTAAAAAGTAAATGATGATGTTATATCCAAATAGAGAACATTTCTCAACATAACCCAGAATATATTACTGAATCCCACAAGTGGATAAATAAACCAATCCTTAGAGAAAGAAACAGACTCTGAAGTTACCTGCTGTATAATTACATCCACACAAAACTCTAAAATATATAAATCCAAGTTACATGGACATAAATATAGATCATGATTGCCCAGGTGTATTGTTAGGAAACAGTTTCCTAAGATGGGGCAAAGAGAAACTTTTTGGAATGATAGAAATATCTTTTCTGGACACTTGAATATTCACATATTTAAACTACTTTCATTTTTTCTATAGGGATTATGTGTCAATAAAATAGCTTTAAACGTTTTAAAAATATGGTAACCTCATTAATAAGCTCAGAAAGTTTCCCATAATTTTAGAAGCTTCCAAGAGTTCCATATGTAAAACTCCTACATGATATTTATGACTCTTGAGAATGATAATGCTACACTGGATTCTAGGATCTTTAACAGCATTTGAGATGCTCCATTTACTTTTTATAAATTTAGAATTACATAACACACACACATATGTCTTATTATTTACTTTCAGGCTGGGATTTCTTTTTGATATGTGTGGAGATCATAGTTTTAAGAGGGAAGATTTGAATAGGTTATATCATTAAACATTCAGCTATCATTGAAAATTGCTAAAATTTCAAGCCAAAACATCAAGTTTAGAAGAAATTGAGAGAACAAATAAGGAAAGATTTATGAAAATTCTTGAGAAATAATGAATAATGTAATGCATAAAAGAACTTTGGGGACAAGGTCAATTTGTGCCCCCAGGACACATATCCAAGATAAAGCTCATGGAGCCCCTGTGCCTGCCCTAACATCATAAGCCACACAGCTGGCCCAGAGCCCCATAGGACACTTGTGGGCCTATTTTTTTCTGCCCTGGAACATTTCTCTGACTGTTTTATTTTCCTATTCTTCACTTTCCAATCATGAAACATGTTTAGTATTTAAATATTTTGACAATGTTTCCCACATTATAATTTTCTTTTTTAACCTCAATGTAGCGTATGTTAATAAGAAAATTAGTGATTTTTCTCTCTCTCCCTCTTTCTGTAAGTCTCTGTTGTCTCTCTGTCTCTGTCTCTCTCTCTGTGGGGGGTGTATTTGTTAGGGTGCTCTACAGGACACAATACCAGTAGTGAGGCTGATTTCTACTTGTATCATTTGGCTTCTGGAAATCAAATTCAAGTTTCCATGTTTAGTCTGAAGTGTTTTACTTGCCTAGCTATCTTAGCACACTTACTCTCCTGTTTTTGAGACAATATCTTGCTATGGCTCACTTCCCCTACCCGGAGGCCAGCCTTGAACTTAAAATCAGCATTGTGATTATAGGCACACAATATATTCATTCTTCATTTTGTACATGGTATGTATATGTGTGTTTAGATCAAATATCATTCACCTTGTTCAGCCATTTTCTCTATCACTAGGACCTGAGACCTGGGACACACATATTCTCATAGATCATCTGGACTGAAAGCCCCAGGAATGCCCCATCTCTCTGCCTCTTCAGTACTGAGACTAAAAACAAACCACCATACTCATCTTCTTTTTAAGTGTGGGATGGGAGGGTTGAACATAGGTCTTCGTTCTTATGCAACAAGAATCATATAGACTGACCAATTTTTCCTGCCCCATTTTGTAGACGATTTGCTGTTGTTTCTGATCAATATCTTGTTCCTCTGGCTGACAGGCAATGAAGACAAATCAAAATAAACTTTGTGCCACAAAAAAATCTATCTCATATGTTGATCAAACAGATTTACATCATTGTATAAATCGATGGCAGCTCTCACTGGCTACTCACTATGTAACACAGAATTCATTCTTCCCATGCTCAAAGTTTATTGAAAGCTATCTAAATCAGTAACCAGTTAATTTAATAGTTTTCAAGGCATGACATCATAGTTGGCACCAAACACACATAGTGGTCGATGGAACCTGCCAAAGCAAAGTTAAAAGCAGAGAAAATTCAGCTACATAAGTCTTTTATTTGTAATGACAAGTAAATAAAACCTACTTTTCAACTTTAATATTGTTTTTGTCAAATTAAATATGTTCATACAAGCATTGCACCTTGATATAATTTCTGTTACTTTTTGATTATCTAGTCCTTCAAAAATCAGAGATTGTTTAATGAGTATCTCCTTCCTTAGAAGAAATTATTCAACACATTCCTATTCAAGACTAGCGACATGCACACACCAAGTTCTACTCACTTCCATACAACATTAACAAAACCCTTTGTGCTATGATGTGGAAGCTCTCAATTTGTGCTACATGGCCCTCCATATTCCATGTTATCTGCACTATTCCACACTAGGTCATATGTTAGAAATTTTCCACAAATCCTGAATGATTATTAAAAATAAAGTCAAAGTCACACCTCTCCTTTGCTCCAGGGATTTGTCAGACTCCTCGGGAAGATGTCTAGAGGGTTAGCTGAAGACTCCACAAAGTAATTGGTATAGGACACCTTGTCGAGTTTTGCATGAGTATAAAAGTTGAGGACAGCTCTTTGGAGAATGTCCTCGGGTCTTCCCAATCGCATACCTCTCAAGGGCTCTCTCTATCCCTATCCCTGTCCCTGTTCTTGTCCTGGTCCTAGCACTCCCACCCCCTATCACCCCTACTTCCCTTTCTTAATTAAGTTCCTTTCCAGGGTTTAAAGGGAAGCCATTCCTACCCTTTAAAGCTCCACCAATTTTAGAAATCCCCATACATTGTATTTTTTGCATCTTGCTCTCATTCCCCTGAAAGATTGATTTTCCCTCTTGAGGCCCTTTAATAGAGATAGAGCTCACCGAATGGAGTTATGTGTCAGTTTTTTTTCCAACCTGATGACTACCACTTTCTTTTACTTCGTTTTAAAACCATGAACCACCCCAGTAGGCTTGATAACATTAGTTTATATCTTAATTTTATCTCTATGTGATATGTTCTGCTCCCATAATTCTGAATTTGCCAACTGGTAGCCATTTAGGTGGGTCCTGTCTCTTGGGAAGACATCCACTGGACATGGTCCATTTTTACTTCATTTGTAGCCAAACAATATGATCTATGCTCTACCCTAACCCATTTTTATAATAGTTCTGAATTTGTTGATAAAATTCTTTGGAGACACATGGCTATACATATTGTGGTAAATACACTATTTTGCCAATCATAAATAATTTCCTATAAAATTAAGAGCAGTAATATGTAATGCTCACTGAGAAATTGGGTAGTGGGCATATTCTTCAACAGCTAATATAAATCACCACATTTCATGTCTAAGGTAACTCTCCAATGTTGACACAATTGTTTTGTGCTTTGTTTTGTTTCTCCTTATTCTATAGATATAGTTCAAAGTTACACAAAAGAAAGAGTTATTGGATAATTATTTATTCAGTCTGCCATTCCTACCTACTTTTCAATCATTATCTTGCATTCTTTTGACTACATGCATCCTACATTTGATCTTTGTTCACCCATTGGCAATTATAAGAATTTTGATAAAAAAAATAATGGATAGGTAATTTCACAGCTGCGAGTTTTTAATTATTTGGTTAAATATCTAAAAGCATAACTAATGGACCTTCTTTCTTAATCCAGTCATTCTGTATCTTTTGTCAGGGGTTTGCTGTTTCCTATAGTTTTGTAGGTTGCTAGCTAACTCTCTCGCCCATATCAGCATCAGATAACCTTTAACCACTGCTATAACAAAATGTATTCGTTTATGTGTTGGCATGATTGAGACTTTATACTCTTTTATGAGTATTTTTCTACTTTATTGTCTTTTATGTCCTCATATTACTATATAATATCTTTTAAAAATATTGAGAGTTTCTTTTGAAACTCCAGTATATATTTTAACTAATTAAATCCCCTCACCAAGAACTGTGTTTTACTCATAAGCTATTTGGATAAGTTCAATCATATTCTTCCCATTTCTTCACTCACTACCCTCTCCTTATTATTATATAATAATGGCATTATAGCATTATTATCATTCAGTTTAATCCCCATATACTAAAAAAACCATGATAAAATAGTTATCACTTAAAAATTTAATTTTGATTAATTAATATGAATAAATACGAGATTTTATTTTTTATTTTCCCATCAATCTTTTTTATTGTTCTGAATGGCTATTCCCCACTTTCTCATCCAGCAGGTTTAGTGTATCTGGTTGTATGTTGAGGTCTTTGATTGACTTGGACTTGAGTTTTGTGCAGAGTGATAAATATGAAACTATTTACATTCACACTTGAAATTCTTGTCATACCGGTCTTTCATTTGCTTGGTTAGAGTTACTCCATAGTATTTTATGAAAAGACCAAAACTAAGAATAATGGGATAGAAGAATAAGTTCAACTCAAAAGCACAGAAAATATAGTCAACAAAATTATAGAAGAAAACTTTCCCAACCTCAAGCAAGGTATGAATATGAAGATATAAGAAGCTCATAAAACACCACAAAGACTGGAACAAAAATAAAGTACACTTTCCACATAATAACCAAACACTAAACACACAGAATGAAGAAAGAATATTAAGAGTTGTAAAGGGAAAAGGCCAAGTAACATATAAAGACAGACCTATCAGAATTACTCATGACTTCTCAATGGAAACAATGATAGCCAGAAGTTCCTGGTCAATTGTAATGCAGACATTAAGAGAACACTGATACCAGCCCAGACTACTATACCCAGCAAAGCTTTTAATCACCAAAGATAGAGAAAATAAGATATTTCATGGCAGAGCCAGATTTAACCAATATCTAGCCAAAAAAAAAAGCCACAAAAACACTGTTGAATTTTTTGGGTCAAGAAAAAAACAGGCTACCTAGAAGATAGACCAGTTATATTCTTCTTTATTATAAGGGGGAAACTCATGAAACAGGAACGAGGAACGGGAAGTCCAAGCTCAGCTGTGTAGTGAGAACTAGAGAGAGAGAGAGAGAGAGAGAGAGAACTTTGGGTCACCTGGCATTTTTCTCCTGGTACCCAAAGGTCACACTTTAACCTGATACCACCACTTGAAGATCATTGGATGACAAAGGTTCCCTATCACTATACAAAGAACTAGAAGAAAAACTCCAACCCAAGAAATTTAGATACATACACAAAATCACAGACAATAGATGATCTCACAGCAGCAAATCACAAAGTAAGGTAAAACATACAATAACATCACCAACAACAAAAAACTAAAATAATAAGAACAGGCAATCACTATCATTAATATTGCTTAATATAAGTGGACTCAACTCACATATAAAAAGGCATAGGTTAACAGATAGGATATAAAAACAGAATCCTTCCTTCTGCTGCATACAAGAAACACACCTCAACCTCAAAGACAGAGATTACCTCAGAGTAAAGGGTTATGAAAAATTTTTCCAATCAAGTGGACCTAAGACACAAGCTGATATAGCTATCCTAATATCTAAAAAAATAGACTTCAAGCTAAAATCAATCAGAAGAAACAAAGAAGGACATTTCATATTAGTTACAGAAAAAAATCCATCAAGAGGAAATCTCAATACTGAACATATATGCCACAAATACAAGTACATCTTTATATGTAAAAGAAACACTACGAAAACTTAAATCACACATTAAACCCCACACACTAATAGTGGGAGTCTTCAACACCCCACTCTCAACACAGGTCTGCCAGACAGAAACTTAACAGAGATATAAGGAAACTAACAGATGTTAATACTCAAATAGATTTAACATATATATATGTTATATATATATATATCATAAAGAATATACCTTCTTCTCAGCATTTCATGGAAATTATTCAAAAATTGACCACATACTAGGTCACAAAGCAAACCTCAAGAAATACAAAGATAAATGGAATAACCCCTTGTTTCTTATTGAATCACCATGGCTTAAAATTAGAATTCAAAAGCAACTCTAATTTCAGAAAGCACACAAACACATGGAAATTAAACTAGGCTCACCTGAATCACCAATGGGTCAAGGAAGAAATAAAGGAAGAAGTTAAGACTTCTTAAAATCCAATAAAATAGCCACATAACCTACCCAAATTTATGGGACATAATGAAAATAGTATTAAGAAAAAAGTTCACAGCATTAAATGCCTACATAAAGAAGCTGAAAAAAAAATCCACTCCAGTGACTGTTCAGAATACCTGAAAAATCTAGAACAAAAGAAGCAAACTCAACAGGAGGACTAGAAAGCAGCAAATGATCCAGTTGAGAGCTGAAGTTAACAAAATAGAAACAAAGAAAACAATACAAAGAATCAAAGAGACAAAGAGTTGGTTCTTCAAGAAAATCAACAAAATTGACAAAACTTTATCCAAACTAACCAAAAGTCACAGAGAAACTATCCAAATTGACAAAATCAGAAATGAAAAGGGGAACATAGCAACAGACATGGAGGAAATCCAGAGAATCATGAGGTCATACTTTGAAAACCTGTACGCCACAAAATTGGAAAACTTAAAGGAAATGGACAACTTTCTGGATAAATATCAGCAAATTAAATCAGAACCAGATAAGCAAATTAAATAGACCTATAACTACTAAAAAATATAGAACCATAGAACCATTTATCAAAAGTTTTCCAACCAAAAAAAAAATGCCCAGGACCAGATGGTTACAGTACAGAATTCTACAAAATATTCACAGAAGAACTAATGCCATTACTCCTCAAATTGTTTCACACAATGGAATAAGAAATAACATTGCCAAACTCTTTTGACGAGATACCCTGATACTCAAACTATACAAAGACATTACTAAAAATGAGAATTACACACAAGTCTCACTCATGAACACTGATGCAAAAACATTCAATAAAATACAGGTAAGGTGAATCCAAGTCCATATCTGAAAAACCAACTACCATGACCAAGTAGGTTTCATCTTAGAGATTCAGGGATGGTTCAACATATAAAAATCTGTCAATGTAATGACCATATAAAACAAACTGAAAAAAACCCACATGATCATCTTATTAGATGCTGAAAAAGCCTTCGACAAATATTAATAAAAATATTTCGGTATTTGGACATAGTTCTCTAGACTACTTCCTGCTGATTTTTGAGTGAAGAATTCTTAGGTTTCTCAGATTCCTTTAAGGGGATCTTGTTCTATCAAACCACATTAGTCTGGAAGGAATCTATAGGTTCTCATCTTCTGTGGAAACAAAAGCAGAACCTCTTTCCAAAGCAACATGTTCTTAGAGCCAAATTTTGAAGCCAATATACCTTTAAAATATATGTTGATTTAGCTTAGCAGCCTATACAATGAAATGTCTCTCTGTACTTAGCTCACTTATAGTCAAAAATTTTAAAGAAAACACAAAAATATGCATAAACCAGACCCTCTGTGAATTTTTCATTTTATGTGGCTTTTATGTTACTCTATTATATTTTAATACTTCATTTATAATCTTTACCCCTTTAATCTGTTATTCTCTGTACTCTTTCTTCCCTCTCTTAAGTCCAAGTACATTTATCCGACATCGTGACACATTTAGAGGTCTTTTATTTTGTCTGAAACTGTCTTAATTGCATACCTGTAATCATTTTCTGACCAGAAAAAAACTCTTAAACTTTTAAGTGGCATGGCTAGTATTAAGGCTGCTTTGCCTTTTGACCTCACCAAGTCTAACATGGCAGAGGTATGTTCACCACTTCTGCTAGTCATGTTCTCCATCCCAGCTCCAGGGAAGCAGAGGGTCTATGTCACCATTCAGCAACTAGTAGCATGCTGCTCACAAACCCCATTTAAATGCAGGACCTCCTGAAAGATCCAGAGTTTGTGCTGCCAGCAGGAACCAGGAAACTGTTTTTTAAAGAAGCCATGGAGTTTTTGCTACTAATGCTGAGTCAGAAAAGAATTGTACCTCTATTTGGTTCCAGCAAACAGAGCCCACCCAAGAAAATGCTACTATAAAAAGCCATGCTTAGCTCTGTTCTTTTGTGTCTAGAATTCCTTCCTACATTCTCTCAGTTTTTATGTGGATGTAGTTTTCCTAATGTTGCTGTGCCATTTTTGTAAAAGGATACTGCTGTTCTGTTTCCAGCCACTCAGTCCCAAATAATCACACAGAAACTACATTAACTAAAACACTGTTTGGCCTATTAGCTCAGGATTCTTATTAACTAACTCTTTACATCTTTAATTAACCCATTTTTATTTATCTGTGTATTGATTGGCACAAGGCTGTGACTTACTGGTAAGTGTCCTACATCTGTCTCCTTCAGCAGCTACATGGCATCTCCTTGACTTTCCCTAATTTATCTCTATATCTCTATTCAGATTTCGCTCCTGGCTTTGCTCATTGTACTATAGCACCTGCATTGACATCTGTTTTCAATTGTATTAATTTGACTTCAAAAATAAATAACACATATATGCTATTTGTGATACTTAACAGCATTGAAAGCTGACTATTTACTATTTTCTACATATTAAAAATAACAATCTTATGAATATTAAAACATTTTACACGGCATAATTTTCCCTTTTATTTTCATAAGTTACGTGGAAATATGTAATTTTAGAGTGTTTTGTATTAAAATGTACCAATGCATTTTCTTGACATATATTTTCTTTTTCTCTCTCCCTCTTTCTTTGTTTCTTTCTTCCCTTGTTTCTGTCTGTCTGTCTTTTTTTGAGATAGTATATCATAATGTAGCCCAGGCTGCCTGAAACTTGCCTTGTAGCTCAGGATGGCTTCACCTTCAAGGTATTACATGTACCTTAGCCTTTTCAGTGCTGGATCATAGACATATACCAACATGCCTGGCTACTTCTTATACATTTTTAGTTACTTTTATGGTGAGACAGATTTTTAACATAGATAAATTGCTCTTTAAAAGAAGCTATGGAAAGTCAACTGTAACATGTGTGGCTTATAGACATTTTTCAAGCATTCCCATGCATCCAGCAGTCCCATGGTTCTCCTTACTGTGGTTCCATACTTGTTAGCATCTCCCAGATCTCTGCATCCCAATGATATGTACTGTTTTGATCTCTGATTTGCTGCAAAAGTCTGAGGAGAAATAATTTTATATGCAAATGACATCATATGTATTAAAAAATGAAAGTCAACAAAATTGATAAGTATCTGAAAGAGCCTAGGATGAGTAAATGAAGGAGCCTAGGGTGCGTATCTGAAGGAGCCTAGATTCTTTCCAATTAGTAGTTGGCACACTCTTCTTTCAAGTTTCTGCTTCATTTGCTATTGCCTCTGAGACTACTAAAACAAATTATACTTCTAGATATCCTTTGTCATGATAACTCCATAATTGTTGAATTATGTTATGCAAACAAGTTGAATGGTATTAATCAATACTGCCCACACTGTACCAATATATTATTTTATTTCTTACACCACAATGGTTTGGTATAAACTGTTCACATAAAATGCAGATAAGTGAATAAGTTATGTAATACTTCATCACTCTATATATAACATAACTTTAGAGTGTCAAATATTAAGCATTCAAATAAGCTTATGTGCCCATTGTGTTCTGTGTTACAATATTTTAAATAAATAGACTAAGTTTTAAGACTGCTCAGTTCTTGCCATCCCAGGCTTTAAAAAATATTTGTTATAAGTATTTTATAACCCAAGTTTAAATATTTAAAGTTTCTGCCTTACTATTCCCTGATAATATTCTGGGTTGACTGGAGACTTAAAATATTCAGAATTGAGTCAATTACATAGAAGCATTGAGCAATTATGCACATATTTATATTCTATCAGTGACAGTAACAAAGAGGCATAATCTGCTAATGCCTTAATTTTATCTTACCTTTTGATTTTATAAGACATAATATTCTTTTCAAGAATGTCTCTTATACTTTATCCTAACTGCAATTTATTTCATGTGTTTGCTATAAAGTAATTGATTATATACTGATCAACATTTAAGAGTCCATTTGATTATTGTATCAAAAACAACACTACACAGGAAAAAGTAAAAACTTTGCCTTTTATTGATTTCAAACAGGGAAATTAATTCATTATATTATGAACATTGGGATCATTTCTATGTCTGCATATTGAGAATAAAACATGTTAAAATGCATTTATTCTTTCAGATAGTAGTAGCTATGTTTCCTATCACGGGTGCCATGTCATTTACTTGCTTAAATTTCTTTTGAATTATTAACTTTTAGTTTACAAAAGAAAGTATGATAGCTGTCTTTTCAAAAAATGCATTTGAGCAATTTACAGACTCATGTACATCTTTTCCAAATGATGGGTGATCTAAATGACACCATGAACCAAAGCAATTTTCTAGCATAATCGATGCAATTTCTTTTATTTGAAAAAATATATTGTATGAAAAAATGATTATTACTTTTACTCTGCACTTTTTATTCATTCATTGCAAGCCTGTGTGCTGTGAGGCTTCTCCTTAGAATTCAGTCTGCATATGTATTGCAGGAAGACCATATGGAGATTAATTTGTGATTTTTGCCAAGTTCCTTCAAAATCTAAATTTCACAGTAGTCAGAGCCAGAAAGGAGTTCTGCATTTAAAATCTAAATGTGAATTGATATCATTCCTTTAATCATTTAAAAATATTTACTGCTGGATTTTTCCCCCTAGAGATGAATACAAGACAAAATCCATTCTATCAAAGAGCTCATGGCCAGCTGGCAGATTCATGAGGTTCAAAGTGGAAATATTCCAGTGAAGGAGGAATTTTGCAAGTATAGGATTTCTTTGGGAACAAGGAAAAGGTGTGAGAATATAGGATCAAATAAAGGCAATGAGAAATACATAGAAATACAAAAGAATAGAATGTTTCAGAAAGGCATAAGATATGAGACTGAAGATAATTCATAATGAGAATAGCAGTGAGACATGAAAATAAGAAATGATGATTTTCAACTTCTGTCAGACATTAGCATCAGAAAAATCTGGAGGAAGCCGTCATAACTAGAGAAGATACACACTGTAATTTATTAAGAATGTATAAATGCATGTTAACCCCACCTCCATAGACTCAAAACCTTATCCAATCACTTACGGTATACTACAGGGCTTGTATATTTGCATCCTACACACTGAGAAACAAGGGTGCCTTTAGTAGGCTCTGATAATGTACAGAGCTATATTTGATTTCCTCATGCATACCTATTACAAAGTCATAACCATCTACACAACTTTACCAAGGTCACTGCATCTTTTGAGATTAACAACATTTTTCCTGTTGCCTTGTTATAGTCTCTGATGCAGATAACTTTGACTTACTGTATTTCTTGGCTGATCTACCTCTCTTTGGATTAACCATCCCTTAGAGTGTGCAAAGGGCATTGTCCTGCCTTTTATAACCAAGCTCAAGAAGGGTGGAAAGAATCACTTTCTTCTCTGTCCTTCAGAAAGCTGAAGAGCAGGGTGTAATTTTAATGAGCATGATGAAAGCGTGGAACAGTGAATGAGAATTATAGAGCAGATGTAGTCAATGGGACTGAGCATGGGGCTTCAGGCTACTTCACTCAGTATTTTTTGCTAAGTGTTTCAGACATCATTAGGACTCTACTTTTGACAATATTTATTCCATCACTAAGAAAGAGAAGTCTCTTGACTTAATATAAATTTCCATTTATGAAACTTATTCTTCATAATACTGTTAGTTCCCTTATCTTGATTGACATTTCGAAGAGAGATTTTTGTCAGGGTGTGCGACCTCCAAGAGAAGAGGTGTTGTGTTTTATCTATAGATATTTCTGCTCATATGCAGAGTTTAAGAAGTGTTATTTCTTTTCATTTCATGCCCTTGACTAGCTTGATAGATGATGTGAAACAGAATAAACCCTTGTCAACTACTACACTAGTTTTCAAGACCTTAGCCTTCTAATCTCTTCAAATAATATGTCTGATTACCTTAAGGCTACCCTTCTGCAGAAATTCCAAAAACCAGGCACAGAGAAAGGTGGCAGATCAGCTTTCAGCTATGTATGTGAGAAACCCAGTGGAGCTATAACGCAAAAAAGGAGTTGAGCCCTGCTACAGACTGAACTGTTTTCTCGCAAATTCTGTTGTAGAGGACTTTAAATTCAAGGTAATTATGTTTAAAGACACAACCACTACAGTGGTGAGTATAGACAAATGAGACCATGAGAATATATCCATAATCCAATAATCTTGGTGTCCATTAAACAAGAGAACAAGACTCTATGAATACACCTGCATAGGAAAAGCCCATGTGAATACAGAAAAGGCAATGAAGTGAAGATGCCTAAAAAAGCCAAAAACATTATCAACTTAATCAAAATTCCATCCTATAGAACAAACATTTAAAAAGATATGCAAGTAGACCAAAAATAATATCCAGTGTTAAATGCCAGATGAAGAGATTAGTGGAACTTCATTAACCTCCTTGGCCTACAATGCAAATTCTTCGTGAAATAAGCTTGTTCTGGAATGAAGAAAGTCTTGTGCCCTACTAACAGAATAACCGTGGGAAAGCACAGCAAATAGAGCTAAGAAAAGCCTCACAAGAATATGTTCAAAGAGTTCTTTATGTTCTAAGGTCTGGGTTTTATGGTCTGCCAAAAGGAAGGAAACAATGTGAAACCAATATTGGGTAGAAATGTGTGTGTGTGTGTGTGTGTGTGTGTGTGTGTTTGATATCAGAGATAAAATAGATAAGTGGATAACTAACTAGCTGGATAGAATTGAAGAATGGAATGCTTCTATAGACCAGGCATTTTCCATTCATTGACCTCAGGTTTATCCCTATTATGGAATCAATTGTACTCCAACCTTCCAAATCCATATTAACTCCCAAGGTGAATGTATATGGAGTAAGTTATTTTTAGAGAGCTAGAAGCTCATTGCATTTAGTTTAGGTCTTTAGTAGAGAACCTTTTGGGCAGGACGTTTCTCTTATAAGAGAAAGGGACAACTAGGATCTCTCTTTGTTTGAACACAGAATGACCATTGGAAAGCACAGCAAATAGAGCTATGAAAAACCTCACAAACTGTTGATTGTTTCCTTCTTTATTTTCTGTCAAAACTAGAAAGTCTGTAATATGCTGTTTCTGCAGACAACTTATACTAATACTTTAAATGTACTATTTTAATTACTTAATTTGGTCTTAACTCTTCTGATGTTTCCCCAATAGTGGCTGAAAGTAGGGTTGATTTCTTTGTACATCTTCTGACTACCTCACCACTATGTATTCATTTGGCTAAAGGAATATGAGAGATATTCTTATTGATACTCTGTATTATTTATTATTCTTAATAAGAAATTTAGAGGCTAAATAAATTAGATGTTCATAGTCTTAATGTATATTAATACAGGCCTAGGTTTGAATTGTAACATTACTGCCTTTGCTCATTCTGTTCTTAGTCTGGAAGTGCAGATTGAGTGAAAATACTTCTGAAGTCCCAATGACAGTGTTCTATCACCATGTGAACTAGCTGTATGTGAAGAACAACTATTTACCAAAAAATTCCATATAACTATGTCTTTATTGAATGGAGTAGAAGAGTGGTAATTATAGTAATAAATGATAATTTTGTAATATCTGAAGTCCAGCATCTTGGTCATCTGTTACTTCCCATTCTCTCATAATATAATATCTATTACTTTATACAGAAAGAAATTTGAGACAAATATTTACTATTTATGATCACAGTAAACACACACATACACACATATTCTGAGTTTTGGACTTTTGCTCGAAAATTCTGTGTTTTTACTGAGGGGACCAAGAGGACTACGTCACAAAATACTTTAGTCCATATGGAGAAGCTACACAATCTTCATTTCTGGGTGATTTACAATAATTTCAGTTTTTATGTCTTTAAAGACACCAAATGCTCATATCAGCAAACCTTACATTCTGCAAGCCAGACCGTGGACTTAGTTTTCAGGGATTTCTGTTTTTCATCAAGAGGGCTAAAGTTGATCTGCAAGCATAAGATGATAGTCAATCAGAAGATTTTGTTCTTAACAGTTGTCTCCTTTCAGTTTGCCACAAATAGCCTGGACTGTGTGGCCACTTATTGTGTCACTCTTTTAAATCTTATTAAAATATGTTTTTAATGTTTATGTTTCCAGTGTATTTACAATGCAACTCTCTTAGCAAAAGGGACAGGATATTTATAGCAAAATTCAGAATATAAGAGAACACATATTTCTCAGAGAAAGAGAATCAGATTAAGATTTTACTCATTTTCCTAAATAAGATCAAAGTGTGAATAAGGAAGATAAACTCAGGAATAATGTAGTTTAATAACTCCAGTCCTGAGGCACTGCTCATCAAGAGAAAGAATGTAGACTTTAAAAGTTGAAACAGAATCCTCCAAATTTATTGGTAGTGTTTTCTGGTTCAAATTTGTTTTCTATGTTTGCAGAATTCAGATAAGAGCATCTAATCGAATATGAAGAATAATCAGGAGTTTTACACAAAATTATATGTGTGTATATTTTCTCATACCTGGGCAAGAAATGGAACATGATTTACAGAAGAGACAACAAGGGAATTTAAACTGATTAAACACAGGTAGCAGGCCAGACTGAAAAGAAAGTCATTATCCAGATAAGAGTGAAAAATTAGTCAATATTTCAAATTAAATTCTTAATACAAGAAAACAAAACAAAACAAAATCCACTCAAACCAAACCAAAAACTTACCATGGAATTAAAAAAAAAATTCATGATACATACAACTGAAGATAATGTAGTCTAATGAAATAATGAATATATATATATAGACAAGGATAAGATCAGAAGACAGGTGGAAGCAAAGAAGAAGGAAAGGGGTGGAATACTGAATGTCTCCATTGTACACAAAACAGAAATTTAAATTTGCCTGAAACATACCCACAGACAGATCAAGCAGAGGTGGTTTATGTAATAAATTAAGAAGGTGACTAAAGTTATTCCTTACAGCATATTTTACATTTTCTGAACCTATGTGGTACAAGTACCACATCTACGAAACATCTAGAAAACAATATAGTCATCATTGTCTATCTTAATTTGCTGACATTGACTAGAGATAATGATGCTTCCCTGTAGTTTTGGCAGAAGTTTTATTTTCTTTAAACTTGACTTTTTGATCTTTAATTATTATTACTATTTACATATTTTTTACATCCTAGCTGCAATTTCTTCTCCATCCTCTACTCCTAGTTTGTAGCCTCACCTTCCTTTTGCCCATTCCCCCATCCACTCCTCCTTTGTTTTGCTCCAGAAGTGTGGATATCAACTGAATGTGGCATATCAAGTTGCAGAAGGACTAGGCTCCTCCTCCTCCTATTAAGGCTGTACAAGATGACCCAGTATGAGGAAAAGGGTCCCCAAACGGGCAAAAGAGTCAGAGACAACCTCTGCTCCCACTGTTAGGAGTCCCACAGGAAGACCAAGCACACAAATGTAATATCCATGCAGAGGGCCTAGGCTAGTCCCTTGAAGGCTCCTTGGTTGTCCGTTCATTCTCTGTGAGCCCTCTGATGGTTGATTCTGTTAGTTCTTTTTGTAGTGCCCTTGACTCCTCTGGCTCCTCCAATCCTTTCTTCCTCTCTTCTGCAGGTTTTCCTAACTCCTCCTAGTGTTTGGCTGTCAGTTTCCTAATGTTTCCTTCTGTTTCCGGATGAAGCCTCTCTGATGACAATTGGGCTAGGCACTACCAATCCACAGGTATAGCAGAATATCACTAGGAATTATTTCGTTGATTTTTTTTTTCAGTCATGTTTGATTTTACCCTAGGTCTCTGGACTAACCAGTCTCTGAGTCCTGGCCCTGCAGTCAGGGTCAGGGGTGTGCTTTTTCTTGTGACATGGTTCTCAAGCAGGAGCTGTCATTGGTTGGCCACTCCCAGAATTCCTGCACCACTTTTACATCAGCACATCTTGTAGGTAGACTGAATTACAGGTCTAAGCTTTTCTGGCTGGCTTACTGTCACAATCCTTCTACTGGAAGTCTTGCCTGATCTTTTTGGCTAGGATTAAAGTTACTTAGAGGTATCAAAATGTTTTAGTCTTATTTTAGAATTTATTTTTAAATCACTGATGACTTAAGTTCTATGGTTTCATAAGTTGATCTGATATAAATATTTAATACAAAAATTTGTCTAAGAAACTTCATTTAAGAATTTGGCCACATACTGGTGGGGCATGTCTTTAATTGCAGTCTTAGGAGTCAGAGATAGGTGGATTTCTGAGTTTGAAGCTAGCCTGGTCTACAAAGTAAGTTCTAAGATGGTCAGGAATACACAGACATACCCTGTTTCAACCTCAACACCCCCCCAAAAAAAAAACCAAAAAAATTGGCCACATAACTTAAAGGTAGATCAAGTTCAAATTTCTAAAGTATTAATAATTGAGTTTTTAATACTCATCATGAGTTGGTCTAATATTATTTATGTTAATCAGAATAAAAGTAGTAGGATCCTGCCTATGAGTGGTGACTTACCTAGTAATAGGGTTTTGGCCCTGATGATGCCAGGCATGGGTTTCAATTTTTGGAGTGAGTCTTAAATCTCATCAGAACTCCCATGACATTCACACACACTACTCTTATATCAATGAATTTGTCTTGCTGGGTCATTGTTTTAGTTCACAGGGATTAAAGTTGGGTTAAATTGATGGATTTGTCCTTTTCAGCATTGTGAAAGAGAGCCATGGGGATGAATCATCAAAGCACTGGGAGAAAGAGAAAGACAGAGAGGGAAGCAGAGAGTGAGAAAGTCTGAGAGAGAGACAGGGAGAGATACACAGAGACACAGAGAAAGAGACAGAGAGAGACAGTCAGAGAGACAGAGAAACACACATAGAAAGAACATGCATCAATCATCATCAGTTGTAGTAAGAGTGTTGATGATTTTGTAAATCATGTATGGATGTGAAATTTTAAAATGCTTTTCTTATAGATACTAAAATAATTGACATAAATCAGTACTTTATTTAAAAAGTATATGTGAAGCAAAGATTCATTGATCAATATCACACAATTGCTCAGTGTCTGTTTAAAAATGGTATATGTGGAGCTGAAGAAATGGTTCAGAGATTAAGAGCAATAGTTTCTCTTCCAGAAGACCCGAGTTCAATCCCCAGCACCCACAATGGCTGCTCTCAAGAATCTATAACCCTAGTTCCGGGGCATCTTATGTTCTCTTCCAGCCTCTGTAAGCAGCATGCGTGCATGTGGTAGAGAGACATGCAAAATATGCAAAAGACACATAAAGTCAAATATAAACAAGCCATGCACAACATCTGTTAAAGGAATGTGAAGTAGTACAATAAATTTGTTTGTGTAAGTGGACGTTAAAACTGTGATTAATAGAACGCACTTACAATGGAAGTGACATGTGGTAACAGTGAATGACGTGGAAAATGATGCTCCTGTTTGAAATCAAAGGTGCAATGCAAAACAATCAAGTAAAAGGGTTTTCTTTTTGCTTTTTTTTTTTACACTAATTGGGCCACTCTCAGCAGTCCCTAAATTTCAAAATAAACAAATACTTTCTGCACGCTCGCCGTAGCAGCAAATTGCATAATGCATTATAAATTATAGTTAAAAAGACAGTTTCCTTTTGAGTGTGTGATCCAGGGCTGAGAGGCAATCAACCTCCCACTGTTTTTCCTTTGCAGAAGGTCTCTATTCAGCAAAACATGAGGTCTCAGTGCCATCCAATTCCCCAACAACCTGATATTCATTCACCTTTACATTTTTGTGATTTAATGGACTTTGTAAAATTTTTAAATGGTCCTTATGCAAACTTCACATAAATATACCAGTAATCTATAATGTCTCTGAAGTTTATGTTTAAAGAATAAGGCTGTATATCACTTCTCTTAGCTAGTTTGGGAGGTGAAGATGCCTTCACAGAAATGATAGGAGATTTAAGGTGAGAAATCTTAACTCTAAATAATATCTAACCCAATTAGAAATTTGCAGAGGAAATCTGGTCTTCTGATTAAGGTTTTATCCATTGAAGATAGTATTTCAAAGTCCTATGTAATGAAGTTCTTCAGATAAATTATTGAACAGTAAAATTAATTCATTTTGATCAAATATGAATTGTCTATGATCACAGGACAAATCAATCTGCTTTAAAAATGTATGTTGTGCTCAAAGTCATATATTTTCATTAATATTTTTATTTATGAGGAGCAGATGGGAATATGGTACAGGCTGTGATTTTAACAAGAGGACAAAACTTGATAGTGCAGAAGTTGTTAAACTCATTCGTCTCCAGCAGCTAGATCTCTAACTCAGAGATCAGATTCCAGATGTAGTCATCCAGAAGAGCAGCAGGTCAAACCTGAAAACAAGCCAACAAGAAGAGCAAAAGTTTGTACAGGAACATAAGAGAGATTGAGGAAGTTAGATTAAATAAAGGTAAGAGATGCTATTTTCAACTTTTAATCTTCCTAGCTTTTTCTCAAATCCCGTAAGAGATACTTTGCGATAAGACATTGTTGGCCATTGGCTTTCCCACTCCAAGCGTGCATGGATGAGATCTAACAGAACAAGACTCGTAGTCATGGCCTGATCACTTTTTCCTAAGTTGAAAGAAAATACCATCACTGGGGTGATTCTTGTTACATGTGTTGTCATTCCAGATAGAGTCCTGCTTCTGTGTTCACAGTCAAATGATCAATATATTTGTGAGCTTCTCTATGGTACTTTAATGACTATTACTTGATAGGGTTTAGTTACCGACACCTGCACAGGTGATAGATCAAAGGTTTTGCAACATAGTACACAAAATTATTATTGAACCTTTCCATTTCAAGCCAAAAGAGAAGCTGTTATATTTTCATCAATGAATATATTAAAAATTCAAATATTTATCATGGTTCATTACTGGTATGAAAGTCTTGAAGTCAAGCTTTTGATTATGTACAGTTTTGGAGACTTAATAAAAATGTTATTGTGCCTTGCATTAAGAATTAAGCCAACTAAAACTGTGAATCACTTGGCCAGGAGACCACCTTTCAAGAAAGGCTATTGACCTGAATAAATATTAAGAAGATGGGATGAATAATTATCTCCTTAATGAGATAATGCACTTACCTATCCCAGGAGACCTTCCCTCACTTCAGGCAATTGCTTACACATTCTTACAGCTAAACTTGCCAATTTTTTTTCTGAGTTTTAACTCAAAAATCTTAACCTTTCCCCTTCTCCTCTTGCTATCCTTTCTTTAGACAGAGTCTAAAATCTTAAAGCTACCAGTTTTGCAGTCTTTCAGGAAAGGCCCCAACTTTCCAAGCAAGGCTTGCCAACTTCTGTCTCATTAGCTTCAAGGTGCACCTTAAAACCTTAAAAGGACATAGTTTAAACACATATATATCTAAGATGCTGGATCCCTAAGGTATTCCACTGCAGATTTCCACTGGGCAGTGGTAAGAGTGCATCTTCTAGATCAGTGACTTACACTCATAAAGTGGAATAATCTTCATTTATATTTATTTAATGTTTTCAAGCAGACGTTACCATTAGTCCCTCCTTATTGGTAGAGACTAGTTTCTTATTGAGAGTACCCCCAATCCAAATATTTACATTTTACTTTTCTGTTATGGTGGTAATGAGCATTGGCTCTTAAACATGATTTTACTCTGCTATGTCCAGGAAGGTCTTCATCTAGTCGGAATTGCCTAGTGTAGAAGTTTTGTATTTGGCCGTATGAGGAACCTTGTAAATCCTGTTATCACAAACGAAGCCAGTTATTTCTCAATGGAGCAGAAAAAAATGAAAGAAAAATTTAATAAGTCTTTAAAACTTAAACATACAGAAAACAGATTTTGCATAAAGCAATAGTAATTGAAGTTTATTGAAGCATAAACATATCAAAGATGAATATGGATCTCAAGTCAATAACCTGACCTTCTGCATTAATATCAAAAAAGGAAGAACAATTATGTATCAAGTAAGCAGAGGGAATGTATAAATAAGCTTCTATAAATTAATTCAGTTTTAAACATGGTAGGAAAAATTAAAAATTTCTCAAAATTCTACCCTAAAACTCCCAAAATTCTTCTTATAAAATCGAGAATTCAGGAAAGTACATCACTACCAACCTCACAGAGATAATTCCTGATGCAATATTATGAAAAACTGCATGCAAAAATTGCATAATTCAGATTTTAGAAAATCCTACAAAGACAAGAATTACTGAATCTTACTCCAAAACAAAGAAAATATTGGCAGATTTTTAAAAACTGAAAACATCTACTAGTAAGAAACATATCTTTCACAAAGAAAAATCCAGGACCAGATGGTGTCTTTGGTGCATTCTACTAAATATTGAAAAATAATTTATAATACATGTATTTCCAAAAATTTGAACAGGATGAAACTTTTTGAATTAATTATCTGAAGGCAGAATTACTCCTAAATAAAAGCAGAATACATACAAGAAAAAGTTCAACCAACCTATATAGCAATGTCCTTCATAATAAATATTCAAAATCACAATTCTGTGCCAAAAATGTAGCCCATTTAATAACCCTAACTAACTAAATGTCTTAGTTTTGTTGCTGTGAACAAACACAATGACCATGGTATGTCTTATAAAGAAAACATGTAATTCAGTGGCTTACAGTTCTGAAGTTCAGTCCATTATCATCATGGTGGGCATGAAGGTAGACATGGTGCTGGAGGGGTAACTGAGAGTTCTATTTGTGTAGGCAGTAGAAAGTAGTCTGAAACACTGGGTATGGCTTGGGCATATATGAGACCTCAAAGTTCTCCTCCATAGTGACACACTTCTTTTAACAAGACCATATTACTTTAAGAAAGTCACACCTCCTAATAGCGTCGCTCCCTATGAGCTTATGAAGGCCAGTCATATTCAAACTACCACAGTGGTAGAGTATTTTCCTAGGCTTTTTGACCTTGTGGGTTTTGTGAACAAAATTTTGTTCATAATACAAAAGTATTACATAAATAAGAAAGTAGGATTTAATTCAGGCATAAATGCTATTCTGATATCCAGAGCTCAATTAATACAATCTAGTAAGTATCAACCAAGTAGAAAAATTAATGTCATCATTTGCCACACTAAAATACCTTACATATTTTTGTCTCTCTTATATAACAACTGCACAAACTAGAAGTAGAAAGAATAGTTACCTTTCTGATAGGTGACATCAGTATGAGAAGGTGAAGTGATGATGATCAGGACTGTAATCAGTAGTAATGGACAAAACACTTCATCATCCAATCATAAACATAGCAAGGATGTCTTTGTACCACTACTTAAAGTTCTATCCAGAGTAATTAGGCAAGAAAAAAATATAACGGATGCAGATTGGATTGGAAGAAGTAACATGGTATTAATATGTGACTAGATAAAAAGAAACTCACTACAGAGACGAGAGAGTTCAGAAAAGCAAGGTTTCGATCAGTATATAAAAATGGACATGCAGGTGTGATGCTTTTCAGTGATGTTTTTCAGTGTCTTTAAGCTTCAGGCTTCATCTGTCAAATGGGGAATACACACACCATATTGGTCCTGAGGCTTATCTTACAACCATATACAACAATGCTTCCAAAGTATTTGCCTCATCCCATTGCACTTAATCCACTCAGAATTGTAGGGGGACTCAAACCTCCTTGTCTCTGAATCTCACCTCAAGAGGTAATAATTTCTTCATTAAAAATTTCTTAATATCTTACATTGTATATATATGCACGTGTGTGTGTGTTCTTGATTCCAGCATCCATCCCCTTCTCAAATTCTCAGCATGGTGACATTTGTTATAGACTAAATGCTGTAATTCATGGCCTTTAAAGAACCTGTTTAGAACTGAGTGACTAGTTTTCACACAATGGTTTTGATAAACCAGCTTATGAACCAACTTTTAAAGACAGTTTTTATAGTGTGCTCTGGAAAATGATCACTTGCACCTGCGCATTTCATTTTATTAGATATGGTTCTCTGTGAGCTGCAGCAAAATTCAGAATTCTTATAGAAACAAATACTCAAATGCTTTTTAAGAGCTGCTAATGTTTCTTTTATGACACCTGTTTTTTTAATAAAAATTATCCTAAGGAAACTATACAAATAAATACAGAAACCTTACTAGAGCCTGGGCATGTATCTCCATTTTCAGATGATTGCCTAGAATATGCAGAGGAGAGAGGCAGAGGGAAGAGAAAGCAGAACAGAGAAAGAGAGTGGATAGAGGAGAGAAATGGAGAGGGGAGAGAGAGGAGGGAGAAGGGGAGGGGAAGAAAGAGAAAGAGGTGGGGGAGGGAGGGAGAGAGGGGCAGAGGAGAGGCAGGTCTTACAGGGTGCCATGGCTTATACTTCCAGAGCACCCCAAAGGTCCTTGTACTAAAAGCTTAGTCATCAGCCTCACTTGGGTAGTAATGTAGGCATTGAACAAGCGAGGTCAAGTGGAAGGTGGTTATGGCCTTTGGGATATGGCCTCAAATTAAAGGAAGAGGTTCTGGCTCTTTTTATCTTTCTCATTCCTTTGATTTCCAGCTTCAGTGGGATGAAAAGGGTTTTGTTTGGTTTCTTTTCTCTGACATGCTCTTCCAGCCTTATGTCTATTGAGCCACAAGATCCAAAACAGTGGAGCCAAACATCCAGAAGCTGGAACCTACTCACCTGCGCTCCAGAGTAAACCAGAACTCTTTTAAGTTGATTATCACAGGCATTAATATTTGGTCACAATGATGGAAAGCTGACAGTCACAACAGCAGCATTATGAGGAAACTGTAAATGAAAGCTACAGTGAAATGGGAGCATGTCTGGTATCCAAGAGATGAGATTCAGCCTAACAAGAATGTGGGGAACAGGAATGCATACAAGCACAGTCCCTAGGGATTCTACATGAAGGCTGCTGGAAACTTAAAAATAGGATCCTCACGTGACCCAGATATTACCTTTCTGGGTGCAGATTAAAAAGAAAGTGAAATCAATAACTCACAGAAAGTGCTGCGCTTCTATCTTCACTGTAGAATTATTCATGATGAGTAAGACATGAAAAGAGTCAGAGCCCTTTAGAGGTGATGCGTGAGGACACAGTATTAATATTTCTATATTTCTGAAGATACAGCCATTCACAAGAGTATGTCTGCACCTGGGAGCTGGGACATTAAACTAAGTCAAATAAGACAATTCTGTAAAGAATAACATTGTGTGATGCTATCTACACATAGAATTTTAAAATGAAGTCAAATACTGAAGAAGAGTGTAGACTTCTTGTCACCAGAGTGAAATGGGAAGATGTAGGTCAGCAGCTAGGAACTATCTGAAATTCTGAAAGAGCATAGAGAGAACATACCTAACATGAGTGATATAGTTGTCATATTTTATAATATAAATTTAATTAAAAATAGACTGCAGGTAACTGTACCACAGATGAAGTATGGGAGATGACGGAAGTGTTAATTTACTTGATTGGCATCATCATTTTACTCTACATATGCATGAAAATGTCTTGCTGTACACCAAAATTCGCAGTACAGGTTTTCAGTGTGTCTCTCTTTGTTCCATGGAAACAGTACTTTAACTTTTTAAAACTCAAGTGCACATAAACTTGTGCACATATCTTTCTTAGCCTTTTGAAGGAAGTGATTGACACTACTCTGAAATTATACCATGCTTTTACAACACCCCTGAAAGTTTAGTGTGCGTGCACTCTTCTTGAAGCTGTATAAATGACTTTCTAGATTTGTTCCGAGTGTTACGTCTCTAACTAAATATGAACATGTTATCTATCACGCAGTTGAAGTCAGTAAAAATAGATACAACTCAGAGCTTCAAAAAGAAAACAGTAGTAGGAACTTACATGGTTGAAAGTGAGTTATTTAACTTTATACTCTGAACTTTTCACAGATTTTATAAGGTATGAATAATGCAATTTCCAATTATAATTTCAATATTTTAAGCAGCACTTGACACGGAAAACATAAATGTGCTATAAAATGTTAGCTACAGATGAGTAAATAATCTGGGCAATAAGAAAATTTAACCATGTTTTGTACCGATTTTAATATATTTACTTTTAGTATATTTTTATTCTTTGGACATCTCATATACTTATACAATACCTACTGATCATTTCCATACACTACAGTTAAATCTCTTAGTTCTCTGCACCCTCTCTGCCAGCCTCAGGTGTTCCCTTTATTCTTTTCTTTGAATGTTTTGACTGATTTTTCAGGGCCAGAAAGCAAATATACGAAATGAAAGGGTGAGATGTTTTTCGTAATGGAATTGCTATCCTTGGTGTCAGTCATATTGGGAAAAATATGAGGAAGAGAAAATAAGAGCTTTTGAGAGTAGGGTTATAAGTGTTCTTAAACACCAAACCTCTCCACTGTCAGAGGGAATTAATCTAATGTTCCAAATCATGTGAAAACGGTACTGATCAAGAAGCTAAAGGACAAAGACAGGAAAATAAGGTGGCCTCTCTGAGGTAGTGTGGGCTTATGTAGTGGCACTCAGTTCTTTCATATGTGTGAACGTCCTCTCTCTCTGTCT
>LOEQ01004878.1:0-12746 GCA_001685075.1 Bramus lutescens | reverse complement strand
CTGCCTCTGCCTCCCAAGTGCTGGGATTAAAGGTGTGTGCCATCACCGCCTGGCAGACAATTGTATTTAATTATGATTGACTACATGAACATGAATGGAGCTTTGAAGTGCAACATGAGCAACTTGCCAGGACTCCACTGAAGAAAATCAATCCTCCAACATCCATAAAATTCCAACAATTCCTCCATGATGCGTGGGAGCTGAAGAACATTCATAATATAATGATGTGATGATAAATCAATTTTGTGTAATTCTTACGCAGGTGACTGCAGCTGCCATGACTACTACATGAATACAGTGGACATGCCAGGTCTAGAAGACAGTTTTGCAGCAGTCCTCCTGAACACTGGATCCTACAATCCTTTTGTTCCCTATCCTTGGAGGGCTGATGCAGATGTCCTATTTACGGCTGAGTTTTCCAGGCATTTATTCTCTACCCCATGAACAGTTAAATCTCTCTTTTAACTACTGCCCACTGCACAAAAAGCAGCTTCCCTTACTTTGAGCAAGGTAACTTTGACAAGTCATCTTCAGAATATCAAATGGCAAGTTCGTAGTAGCCTCTTTTTAGGGGGAATTAGTCTTTGATGGATCTTAGGCCCTATTCATTAATGAACCAATACAATTCTCCTGAGAAAGCAAATAGAATTTATTTTGAAACTTCCACCAAATGATTCCAAATCGTAGCAAGAAAACTGCACACTGCAAACTGTAAAAAGAATTCTAATGTAGAAGAAAGAGCATTGAGAGAACCCTTGCCTGCCCAGACCTAATTTAAATAGTGTGAGACTGATGTCAAATTGGAGTATCAGTGTGATAAAAAAGAGCTGACTGCCAAAAAATAGAACTTATTAAATATCATCTTATTATGTGATGAAAAAGAAATCATAGATCAAGAAAGAGGAAATTCATTTTCTGTAATTTTGAGACAATCTATTAACTACTCTTGGAACTGATGCACTTAGCTTTTTTAAAATCTCCTAAATAAATAACAATGAATTATTTTGGCTAGAATTTTTTTTAAATTTTTTAAAATTTGTATATGCAAAATGGAAATAAAAATCCACAGATTAGAAAAAAAGGAGAATAGACATTAATTTTGGAGATATAATAGTATGTTTGCTATAAAACATGAGAACCCAGTCACTGTCCCTGAACTCAGGAGAATAAACTGCTCCATGTTTGTGATCCCAGCTCTAAAGTGTCCTAGACAGATCATTTCCCAAACTCACTGGCCCTTCAGCCTGGCTGACTCAGTGGGCTTAGGTCAATGAAATACTGGGTCTCGGCAAAGAAGTTAGGTCATACTTGAGGAATGAGAGTCAGTCTGGTTATCTGGCCTTCATGAACATCCACATACATGTGAACCAGAGCACACAAAAACATTCGCACACAACTACACATACAGAAAGATTTATTGTTTTTATGATGTACGCTTGATTCATATGAAATTGAAATGGCAGTCTTGAAAACAATAAGCGTAAACATAGCGTCATTATTTTTAAAGGTGCAAAAACTGCCAACAATTAATTCCTTTACTCATAGAACCAGCAGAAGAACTTATTAACAAGGCCTTGGCGCATCACCATCAGTGAGATATAGGTAGAGGGAATGAGAGAAAGACTTATGATCTAGGTTGGAATATCTTCATAAAGCTTAACTTTAAGGCAGGTGAGGAGAGGATGGGTTGTGCTACAGTTAGGGCACATGATTCCACTGTTAAGAATTTCTGGAATTTTACAACTGTGTATACTACAATAAATTAAAAATTGGGAAGATCAGAATGCATAGAGATGTTAGACATTGTTGTTTTTATAGTAGCAAAATCTAAATAACCTACATTTCCAAGCAGGTGGGGGGAAGGCCAAGTACACAGTGAGGAGCCCACTTAATATAACTGTATGCAACCATTAAAAATGTTTATTGCAATGAGGCAGTGTTTTGGGAGTACACTGGGGAAAAACTTATCATTTGAAGATATTAAGAGGAAAGAGGGATTAAAATCATATCTAATAAGATTTCAATTATTTAAGTATCACTTTACATGGGAAAACTTGCAGGCTTCTCACACATCATCGACAACATTTGTGGCTGTATTTCAGACAGAAAAATATTTTACATTCATGCTTGTCTCTTAATGAATACAAGAAAAGCTTTATAAGGAATACATTGTTTGTGGTCCACAGCTTTTCTTCGTTATTTATGAATGCATTTCTAAAGCTAAAGCTATAATGTGATCTTTAGAACATCACATCCAGTTGCCCCAAACATGTTTATTATTCAGTTGTAGATACCAAAAGGCTGATTTCATAGAGGCATGCATCTAATACAGGAGAATATCAAGATACTATGCATGCATAGTTTTCCTGAAGAAGATCTGCCACTGTGATCAGGAGTACCAATTAGTGTCAATTATCCACCATCTTCGCTGTCATTGAGTATCCCTTCTGAGAACAGAAGCAGAATGTCATTGCTCTGTACGTCTTGACATCAAGGGATTTCATTATTATAGGAGTCTGAATCCAGTCGTTCCTTGAACATGAAAAGGTTAAAAAAAGAGCTGTACAAATTAAGATTCATGATAAATCATGATTTTGTCTGAAATCATTTTTACTGCTAACTTTTCAGTTTGTGACATCGAAACGTGTACATGAGATTATATTCTCAGGGGCCTGTCAAGGTTTAGAAATGAGCACAAACTATGGAAACTGTAACTTAATATTTTTAGATTTTAGCCTTTGAAGAAAATTAAGGTAAAAATGCAGCTCAACTCTTTCCTGCCTTTCCACTGCATATTGTCTGTTGAATTTCTGATTGGAGAAAGGCAGAGCAGAATCATTTTTAGATGCAAAGATATCCTTCACAAGATTTTTGTGGCTTTCCGTGAAAATGGAAACAATTTCTGTGATTAATTTTGAGTTATGATGGAGTTATTTGTCTAGTATCTAATCTTTTTTCTGAGACATCATTTTTCTACTTCTTTTTCTCTTTTCCTCCTTTTTTTAAAGAAATGAAAGATAAATTGGTGAATATTAGAGAGATGCACATTCAATGTGGAGAAGATTAAGTTATTCAAATCTAAACAGAGTTTACAAAATCCAAGTGTATTTTTTTCCTCTTGCCTGTAACAGCAGTGAGAACACTGCCAATGTTACAGCTGCATGCTCTCTTTAATGACCAGATCAGATTCTCTCTCTATGTGCATATCACTGATCATTAACATTCTTGTTTGTATTTTGCCTAGAAATGCTTACTCTTCTTCTTTCCTAAAACTCTCTCCACCTGTATTTATTGAATTCCATGCCTGCCTATTCTTCATCCTTCCAATGAAAACAAGAGTCTCCTGACTAAATTGAAGAGTCAATTACATGAAAATAAAATATTTGAGAATTGGTAAAAGCAATTCAACTTGGAGTTAAGATAATAGTGGCAACAGGTGCTAGTAGGTCCCATGCTCTAATTCTCCTCTCTCGATGAAAAAGTGAAGACTGAAAGTAAGAAACTCCTGTGGAGGTCAAAGGCCACATAAAGAGGCCTACCGAATGAATTAGACTTTATCACACAACTACACAAGCTTTCTCTATGTTACCACTTACTATCCCTGTGGAGTACTCAAAGCAAAATGAAAGCTATGAACGCCTTCAGCACCTCTAGTAGGTGAGTCTATAGCTATCTATCGAGTTTTCCCTTTGTTTCTTCATTAAATGGGAACAAATGTTTCTTGTTGCTTCCTGTATCACATGTAGTCATTGGCTTTCCTGATACTTTCAACTTATGGTTTTTATTCCAAGACACTATTTGTCTTTTATTTGTAACATATTTTATTTACTCTGTGTTGGATTTCACATCACTACCAGGGTTTTGTTATTTTAACATTTATGATTTTTGGTCAAATTACAGTTAACATTTATGCAATCAAATTTCTAGATTTTGTTATGTTTACATCGCCATAAAATATTTAAGTAATAAGCAATATGTTCTACTGTTGTGCAATACACACACACACACACACATTCATTAAAATGCTTTAAGTCTGGGATAACCTCGCATTTGCATTTTGTTCTCAGACAGAAACTGTATCTGCATGCAGGGCTCTTTTTGCCTCTCCCACATATTTTCCTCAGGCACTTTTCTCTGATTATGATATTGTCTTTTATCTATTTTCATATGTCCTCCCCTCTGTCAGTAGTCTATATGACATTATGAAAAGGCAAGGGAAACTCATCCTCAAACAGAAATCCCAGCATCACACATCTTTTCTTTTTCTAGCTACTGCCCTGATTTTCTTCAAATAAATTGTTTATAATATTAAAGTTTCATTTTTCAGTATCCTATAACCTAACCACTGTATTCTCCAGGTATAAATACAATTAGTGAAATTAAAGTTTCTATCTAAACTAATTTGAAAATCACCTTTACAAGTTGTTTGTTGCCATTTGATTTATAAAAAAAAAGACCTTGAATCATTTTTCTTTGGTTTCTACAGGTTTGGGGGCAGAAAGGTCCACTTTGATATCTCCAACTCCTTACAGGTTGCTTTACTTTCTCTTTCTTTGAATAAATGTCAGCTATTTAAGTTTCTGAACAATGTATTCTGATATTCTTAATGATGATTATCTTTTTTCTGTTTTCGGAATGTATCCAAATAAATATCTGTTAACTCTGTTATCAATTCTCTGCTGACAACTTCAGTTCTGGTCAACATTAAATTAAGTATGACTTCTAATACTCAGTTTCCTGCCAGGAATCTTAAGCTTAATATGCATGAAACAAAATAAATAATACATCACTCAACTCTTTCCCTATTCTGTATCTTGTAAATGATACTTTCCTTGACTCATTACATTACCTGGCAATGTCCAAGTCATCTGCCACACACACCCCTTCAATTAACAGCTGTATTCCACATGTAACACATCCCAGACCTTAATGTTCATTGACCAACCATCTCATAGTAACTGTATTCAATAGTCTCCCATCACATAAACCATTACATTTTGCATTAGTTTCTCTAAATTGTGACAAAATCACCAAGAAAATTAGTCAAATAAGGAATAATTATATATGTTGACTACATGTAAGTCAGATAACTGTATTTGAATCTGCATTAAGCTGCCTTACCACATTAGAACTTGATATTCAGCTTCTAAAGCCATGAGCCAGAATAGTCTTTTCTCTTCTCCTTAGGAAAATACTTATATTTGTTATAATAAATAATATCTTAGTACTACAACCTTTGCTTCTCTATCTGTCGTAAGCCCTCTTGTTCTTCAGAGATCTCCAACTGAAAAGAAAAGAAAATATGCAAGACTCAGAAATTCAAAAAATTTACAAGATCCACAAGCCCACTCTGCAATGCTGTCTAGCCACAACAATCTCTGGTGAGAAGGAACACTCTTCCACCAGATGAGCTAAGGGTTTCCAGGGTTCAGCTCTCTTGAGTCATCATCAGGCACACTGGCATACCATTTTTTGGAATACAACTACTTTTGTCTCATCTACATTCTAAGTAACTCCTCACTCA
The DNA here is from genome assembly GCA_001685075.1 of Bramus lutescens. NCBI lineage: Eukaryota > Metazoa > Chordata > Mammalia > Rodentia > Cricetidae > Bramus > Bramus lutescens. The sequence continues at coordinate 7,222 of LOEQ01004878.1, read as the reverse complement.
GCTGTGTAAGTAAGTCCAATAGATTTGGTAGTTTGCCAAGTTGGATTTTGATGGAAATAGCATTTTTCTCTGTCACTGGAGTAGACATTCCTTCAAGTTTTCATAAGAAAAGCCATACAACACATGATAATATTATGATGAAATGGTACAGACTTATCATAAAAGAATAATGTTAATTCAAGTTTTGAGTTAGCATGCTATTATTTTCTGTATCTGCTAGGTAGGTCTTTGTGGTGCATGCTAAAGAATAAGTATTCTCTGTCATATTGTTTGCCTACAAGATGTAGCACTCTCAGCTCCAATACCACATCTGCCTGTATGCCATGTTCCCAATCAGGATGACAATGGACTGAACTCTGAAACTGTAAGCAAGCCACAACAATTAAATGTTTTCTTTATTAGCGTTGCCATGGTAAGGGTATCTCTTCCCATCAATAAAATTCCTAACTAAAAAAGAGTTGGTACCAGGAGTACAGTATTGCCGTGATAGGCCATACAATGTTTGTTTGGAGGAATTTTGACTTTGGTACTTTGAATTATAAAAGCAATGGAATAATTTAATTACTGCTTAATGGGCCATAGTAGAAGGAGCATGAAAGACAGAGGTACTGAGTGTTATTTGAATATTCAGAGGCTCAAGCAAGAGGTTTCAGAAGAGAAGAATTTTGGTATGTTGCCTAGAGATCTCTCTCGTGATAGTTTGGTGAAGAAAGTGGCTGCTTTTTGCCTTTGTCCAAAGAGTCTGCCTGAGGCTAAAATGAAGAATTTTGGATTAATTCCTTTGGCAGAGGAAATCTCAAAACAACCTAGTGTAATCTTTGTTGTGTGGATATTAGTGGTAACACTAACGAAGATTTATAATGAAAAGGAGCAAGCTGAGCAGGGTAAATTACAAAATGGAAATTTGGGGGAGAAAAAGAGTAACAGGAAATGGAATAGGGCTAAATCCTATGTTCAAGGAGATAAACAGATTAAGACATGAAATAAAGTGAGTGGTAACCTCAGGGCAAGATCCCACCCAACTAAATTTTCAACTTAGTGAAAAGAAACTAAAGAAAAGTTTAGAGGCAGGTGTGGTGGTGCATTACTTTAATTCCAACACCTGGAAGGCAGAGGTTTGTGGGTCTTTGATTTTGAGCACAGAAAGCTGGTGAAGATGTAATTGAATGAGGAGGCCATGTTTCAGCCCCAGAAAGCAACAGAACTATGTAGCTTTGACCATGTGGTTTTGGCTGTAAAGTTAAGGATAGAAAACCAATTTATGAAATTTGCCTCTGCATCTAAAGAAAGCCACTGAGGCTAAGCATGTGTCAGAGGTGTTCCTGAAGTGAGGCCTAGGCCTAGTGGAGAGGTCACTGCATGAAACTGTAGAGTTGAAGCCTAGATTTCCTTGGAGAACCCAAGATGTTCGAGATGCCAGAATCATGGGATACTGTTGAGGAGAGCTGCTAATTGAGAGTGGAACCAGTCCAAGAAAAAGAAGTATTTTGCTGTCAAAACTGAATAGAGTTGGAGACTCGAAGAATGTTTGACATCAGACATGGAGATGCAAAATTTGGAGTTTACCCAGGTGGTTTTCAATTTTTATTTGGTCTACTATTTCCTCAGTTTGCTGCATTTTGTAATGGTAACATATGTCTTGTGCAATTATTTGTTGGAAATATGTGATCTGGTTTTTTATTTTGATGTGACAGGTGATTACAGTTAGATTGCACAGATCTCAGAAGATACAGTGATAGACAGTGGGGACTTTTGAAGTTGTACTAAATGAATTTTGCATTATGGTATTGTTACAAGCTTATGGGTGGTAGGGAGTAGAAGGTGGTAGTTTGAAGGTCTTCATAATCTCATACATAATGACACTACTGGGAAGTTTGGCTTTATTGGAGTGGGTATGGCATTGTTGAAGGAAGTATGTCACTGTGGGGGCAGGCTATATGATTTCCTATGCTTAGAATACCACCAAGTGTCATCTCAGTTGACTTCCTGTTGTCTGCAAGATGTAGCACTCTCAGCTATGGCACTACATCTGATTGAATGCCACTATGTTACCGTTATGATGATAATGGACTTCTGAAGCTGTAAGTGGACCACAATAATTAAATATTTTTTGATGTGGTATTCCGCTCTGTGTGCTGTGAATATGTTTCATTGCCATTGGTTGAAAAAGAAGCTATTTGGTCCATAAAAGGCCAAAATACAGCAAGGAAGGAAATCCAAGCAGAGATGTAGGTGGAAAGAAGGCAAAGTCAGGGAGATGCCATGTATCTGTTGAGGGAGAAAGATGCTGAACCTTTCTGATAGGCCACAGCCTCGTGGTAATACATAGATTATTAGAAATATGTTAAATTAAGATGTAAGAGTTATTTAGAAATATGCCTAAGATATTGGTCAAACAGTATTGCAATTAATATAGTTTTGTATGACTATTCGGGTCCGGGTGGTCAGGAAACCAAAATGAAGTCTCAGTTTATAATTTCTTTATAAAAGTTCCCTGGTCATGATGTCTCTTTACATCAGTAAAATCCCTCACTAAGACACCTCAGGTTCAGCAGTGGTGGTGCATGCCTTAAATCCCAGCAATTGGGAGGCAGAAGCAGGTGGATCTCTGTGAGTTTGATGCCAGCCTGGTCTACAAAACCTAGTTCCAGGACAGACTCCAAAGCTACAGAGAAACTCTGCCTCTAGAACCAAAAAAAAAAAAACATACTCCTCTGATATTTCTTTTATGGATTTCATTGAAAATGTCCAGTGATGAAAATATAACCTTCTATATTTTAAAGTTCTATTCTTGTATGGATATGTGTCTGACACTTGCATTGTACTATCAATCCTAACTATGACATTCTCCATATTGGCTTGATAAACAGAATTAATCTTTGTAAAGTAAATATTCATGAAATATTTACTACACAGCATGAATAAAACAAATGACCAAAGTGCAAATTTGAGACAAAACAAAAAATGTTATCTCTTCTATTGGCAAAGCACTATTTGATAAATGTAATTAGTATTTAATTAGTAAAGTATAATTTGGTCCAGCACCAAAATTTAACCAAACATGGTAAACAACAACCAAATGTTGTATTCGATATTTCACAAAGGAAGAATACTTAAATATAGCAAAATTACCAAAGGCAATAGAAATAACAGATGTGGAGTTCTGTAACCTCAGATCTCAGAATATTTAGGAAAATCATTCTCAGGAGAGTAAAACTACATTTCTGATATTTGCCTACAGAAAAATGGAGAATGAAGTAGACAGGGAAAAAAGTACTTATGTGATCTGAAAAATTCTCCTTCTTGATTTCTTTTGATCATACAATGTTGCCTATAGCAATGACAGAATTTATTTCATTCCATTATTAATATGTTTAAATGAGCTGATTGTGTATGTGCATATCAGAATAAACAGACCCACTGTGAAGGCCTTTGAACATGGCTCTTAGATAAACATAAGACAATTAGTGTAAAGCAAAATGTCTCAGAAGTGGATCCTTCAAGAACTTGCATCATATTTGTATAACATTTATCTTAAATCTGTAATAAAATTCATTAGTTTATTCATTCAAAGATAATAAATCTTGACAGAATTTAGACATTGAAAGTCAAAATATTCTTCTTCTGGGTTCAGTCATATTCCAGAATTCATGTAATTGATGTATCTACTTCTACTGAAATGTCAGTTATTAATTAGAAATATCTTGGTTCCTACAAATTATTTTTGAGTGACACTAATTATTTCACAGGTTTCAAGAGATTTCTGCTATACTTGATCTGATAAATTGCACATTCCACTTGAATTTTTTAAAGAACACATGATAATGTACTACTTTTCTTATATAATTCACATTAAATATTTGCTTTTTCAGAATTGTCAGGAGGAAAACCAATTTAAGAAAGAATAAATTAATAAAGATAATAATGGCAATAAAGAAGAAAATAAAATATAATACAAAAAAACAAGGAAAGTAGAGAAATGCTTAAGACTAGCACTTATTCAAAGTGATAAAAGTCATCATTTACTAATGTAAGTGACAGCAAAGCCTGCATGATCAGGGGAAGGACAGATGGTTCAATGGTTAATAGTGCTGTCTGCTCTTCCAGAGGATAGAGATTGGTTCTGAGCATCCATGCAGTTCATAACCTTCTGTGACCCCAGCTATAGGGAATCCAACCCTGTATTCCAACCTCCATAGGCACCAGGCACACAACTGGACATTATACATACATGTGAGGAAACTGTCATGTATACAAAATTAAAATGAATAAAAAATGCTTAATTGTAACCTATCTTTCTTTGGACTGTCAGCTCCCAAATAATGGCATGGAGACTTCTCATTAAGTAGGAAATCTTGGCTTTAGTTTAGGCTTGTTCCTAACTAGCTCTTGAAACTTAAATTAACATTTTCTTATTAATCAGTGTTCTGTGGATCATTGCTGCTCCTCAGTACCATTGTATGTTCTTATTTTATATTATATTATAAATATTAGTTATAGTATATTATATATTAATAATAAATAGGTACTACATAGTCCTTAAAATCATGTACTAAATCATATATTACCTAGTTTTTCAACTGCATTATTTATTATATATTCCCTGAGAACATATAATTGGGTTTTCATTCATGGTGCTCTCATGGTCACTGTTAGAATTCGCAAAGAAGGAATGATCAAGCCAGTCTTGTAGTGTAGTAAAAGACGGAAGGAAGGACCTCTAAGTCTACAAAATTCCCCATATGTTATGGTATGATCCTTCAGTGTACCATTATAGAAAATGTATGTGATGTCTATGAGGCTACTTACACTTGCCATATACCATAAGATCCCTAAATTGTAGAAACATAAACCACTGGACTGATTAACTGCTTACAATGAAGAAAAAGTATTTCCAAATAATCTTGAATATTTATGTCCTTAGGACTCATCTCCTCATGGGAACAGCTATTCAGAAAAAATATGTAAAGTTTGTTTGAAATCAATGGTAGGACATACAGGCAGATCATATTTCATATTGTAATTACTGATTATCATCTGTCTATATAACTCAATAAGTAAAAGCACTTGTCATGTAATCATGAAGACCTGGATTTTATTGTCATAATACATAGTTGTTATCCAATACTGATTCCCCAAACTGGCTTCTATTTCTTTACATGTTCTATGGCATACATGTGATTGTACGCACACTGTGTTTGGGGGAGGGAGAAGAACAATAATAAATAAGGAAATATACAAAATTTAAAAATTAAAAGTAAATATTGATCCCTTGTCCTAGTATGTTAGTGCCCATTGAGTCATTAATGTAATTACCATTGTTGATAAATTACATTTATGCAATTAGGAAATGAAAAAAGTGGTTAAAAGGTAATAGTTAATAACCATTGAAGATAAGTTTAATTATAACTAGAATGATATGCTAAAGAATTTTATAAAGGTATGATAAGAAATTCAGTTTAAATAAATGTGGTCTCTTATGAATAACCATTGATGTAAAACCAATAAATTGAATGCTTATCACAGTATTGTTTAGGAATGTTGTCTTAGTTAGGGTTTCTATTTCTATGATGAAACACCATGACCAAAAGTTGAGTTGGGCAAGAAAATATTTATTTGGCTTATACTTCCAGATTGCAGTTCATCACTGAAGAAAGTCAGGATAAGAACTCAAACAGAATAGGAATCTCAAGAAAGGAACTTACATAGAGGCCATGGATGATCACTGCTTGTTGGTTTAGTCCTCATGACTTTCTCTGTTTGCTTTCTCATAGAGCCAAAGAAAGCCAGCCCAGGGATGTCACCACCCACAATAAGCTGGGCCTTCCCCAGCAATCACTGAAAAAATGTTCTACAGCGGGATCTTAAGGATGCATTTTCTCAACTGAGGCTTCCACATTTCAGATGACTCTAACTTATGTCAAGTTGTTATAAATCTATCCAGGACAAATGTACACACAAACTGGAGTAATTAGAATGTTAGAATGATGTATGCAGAGGAAAATCAGATCAAAGGTAAAATCTATGCGGGATAATGAATATACGAAGTTTAACTAATGGGAAGGCATTTGTGTAGACAGGTTGTCCACGAAGAACATGCAAAAAAATTCCCCTTGATACTGACAAGTGACACATTAAGAATTAGACACAGAAAATAATAATGATACAAATAAAAAGTAAGATAACCTTAATTAAATTTAAAAACCACCTTATTTGTGATGGTCATAAGAGATACAACAGATCAAAAACAAGATTACTAATATTACAAAAGATTCACCATTATTTAATTTAAGCTATATATAAGAAAAAAGTTTCTCTGAAAACTGAAAATGCTATTTTTTGTTTATGAAACTTTATTTTTTCATTAAGAAAGAAGAATGTCAGAAAGGTCCCAATAGTACCATTACATGCAAGTCATATAAAATATAGATTAAATATTGTCAAATATATATCCACTATAGTTATTAAATTGTTTACAAAAAGAAAACAGTATACATATGATATATAATATATCTCAAAATGTATATTAACTATGTGTGCATTATCATTTTTATTACACTCAAGATACGCAAAGCATAATAGTGTCTTTTAATATACACATACTCAAAGGCAGGGTATTTTTAAGTGAGAGGTGGTAAATGTATATATCAGACATTTATTTCATAGTGATTGGATATTTCAAGGATAGTTACAAAGAGTGGAATTTTGAACAATCGTGACTCACAGTTTTACTTTCAAATGTATCCATTTCCTATTTTGATAAAAAGAGAATACCATGAAAAGGCTGATAACACTGTGATCATTCATGTTCAGACAAATCAGTACAGATCAATTAATAAACATATTATTATTAAACATCACATTTGGTGCAGAGCTTTGAATGTCAAGGCATTTCTTAGCCCAGATGAGCTTGATTGACCACTAAGATACTGAAAAAGAAGTCTCCAAACATCAATGTGGGGCAATGACTCTGGAATTAGGTTTCTCTCAAGGAGGAGCTATACAGGATGGGTAGCAAAGCAACAGAATTCAATAGAACAGAGAATCAATGATCAGGGAGGTTGATGTGCTATACTTTATTTTTTTAATTTATTAATATCATTATTAAAAATTTCCATCTCCTGCCCCCTCCAAATTCCCTCCCCCTCTCCCACCCTTCTCCATTTCCAGTCCAAAGAGCAGTCAGGGTTCCCTGCCCTGTGGGAAGACCAAGGTCCTCCCC
>LOEQ01004877.1:133175-143814 GCA_001685075.1 Bramus lutescens | reverse complement strand
TTTAAAAATTACAGAAGAAAGAACTAGTAGATAATAAGGATAACAAGTGGCTGTGCCCATGCCAACTGTACACATTCACCCAGGACTTCTCTCCTTGGGTCTTATTCCACTCCCTAAAAGTTTATCTTAGGAGAAGAAGCCAAATTGGTCTCCAAATAACTTTTCTCATTGCTTTATTGACTCCAGTTGATTTTCCTTATTGTAATAGTTAACATATGATCTGTCAGTAGTATTTAATATTTGGGAAGAATTGCAAATAGATATTTCACCTTTATAAGATTTTATGTCTTTGACTCCTCCTCTTTATTCACATCTACATCTGTATCAGTCTAGAAAGTAATTTCAAAAGGGAAATCTAAACTACAAGTACATGGCCATTTTAAAAGCAATTGTATCCTTACAAATTGCTAAAATGATGAATAGTATTTTTTTCAAAAAGTGACTATGAGAAGCCTATTAATTTTACCTTAATGTAGGCTATCTAAAAATGATGTTGAAGTCCACTTTTCTTTTTCTTTTTTTTCTTATGGGGTACTGTAACCTGTTTCTTGAAAATGCTAAGTAAGGGTGCAACCAGTAAGCAGCACCTTACCCCCCACATTCCATCTACTTTTCTTTTCATTCTGTCTTCAAGAATCTATCCATTGTGTACTCACTGATCATCATCCATGCACATCTTGGCATGGCAGTGGATCAGAAGAAGTTCTGTGATGAGGAAACAATATCTGGATCACACATTTAGTGATAGTGATTTTTCCTAAGCAGAAAGTGCAAACGTTCGCTTGCATCACGCACCCAAACTGCTAAATCAAATCAAAAGACTGATTCTAAATTAATTTGAAACTTTTCCATATAATATAATTTATTCATATATTTTCCTATCTCTCAAGTCTTCCCCCGATTATCATCACTCCTCCCCATCTACCCAACTTCATATTCTCTTCCCTACTCTCTCTAAAATTCAAAATGTAAAAGTAAAGAGATGAAAAATACCAAATCAACACAAGACTAAAAAAAGCATATTAGAAACATGGAGTTCATTCTGTGTTGTTCAGCTGCTCTTGAAATGGGGCCTGCCCTGGAGTATAGGTGTTATATTCAATGTTACTCCATTAGAGAAAACTGATTTTTCCCTCTCAAAGCAGGTATCAATTGTAAACAGTTTCTTGACTAGTGGTGGAACTTCGTGCCTACTTACCGTTCTCCACGTGGGGATTTTGCCTGGTTTGAACTCGTGCAGGCCTTGTGCATACTCTCACAGTCTGTGTGAGTCCATATGTTCATCAGCCCTGGTGTGTCTTGAAAATGCTGTTTCGGTGGAGCCATCCACCACCTCCGGCTCTTAAAAATCTTTCTACCTCCTTTTCTGCATAGATCCCTGAGACTTTAGGGGAGGGGTTTGTGCTGGCTAGACTTATGTCAACTTGACCCATGTTAGAGTTATCTGAGAGGAGGGAACCTCAATTGAGAAAATGCCTTCATAACATCCAGCTATAAGGCATTTTCTTAATTACTTATTCATTCAGGAGAGCCAAGCCCATTTTGGGTGGTTCCATCCCTAGTCTGGTGGTCCTGGGTTCTATAAGAAAGCAGGCTGAGTAAGCCACGGGAGGAAGATATTCCTCTATGGCCTTTGCATCAGCTTTTCCTTCCCTGGTTGAGTTCATGTGCTAAACTCCTTCAGCAATTAACTAGGATGTGGAAGTATTAGCTAAATAAACCATTTTCTCTCCAAACTCTTTTTGTTGTTCATGATGTTTTGTCACAGCAATAGAAATCCTAACTAAGGCAAGTTAGAATCAGGATAATAGGGTATTGCTATAACAGACCTAAGTATGTTGTATTTGGGAGAATTTTAGAAAGACTTTGAAACTTTGGGATAGAAAATTCATTGAGTGTCCAGAGCAAATGTAGGTGAGGGAGGTCTGGCTTATGACATATCAGAGGGAAGCAAAGACAATACCAGGCTTTTGTGTGAAGAATCTATGTTTCTAGCTAGCTGGGGCTGAAGAATCAGCTGTTATTAACAAGATACCAGAACTACTGAAGTGAACCTTTTGCTATGCTGGGATACTCAATGTTGGCAAGGTGGAGCTGAGAAATTAGCAGAGACTAAGAAGAGACCAACATCACTGAGGTCAAATCTTCTGGAAACTGTTTCCTGAGAGTACACAGAAGCTATGTTCCAGAGGTGGCCAAGTCTACCTTGTTCTGGCAGCCAAACTTGGTAGTGTGAGAGTCACCCAGGTGGTACTGGATATGAAGGCATGAAGAGGTCATGAAGGTACAGTCTCAGGGGCAGTTGAAGGCCCAGGATTGAAAAGGTCATGCAGAGCGGTTGATACTTGGCCTCATGAAGAGAGCCCAGGAGAAGCTATTAGTATACACATATATGAAAGAATTTTAAATAGAGTTACTGTATAATGCGGGAGATGCTGCCATAACTAGACAGCTTATGCTACCAAGTAAAATTCCCAGTACCAGGAATGGGTTACATCTTGTTGAGTTCACTAAAATGGTCCCCTGAATACTGCAGGATATTGTCAAGATAGCCACTTTCAAGTACCATATGCTTTCTTCACAGCTTGTTTTAATTACTGGCGTATGCTGCTGGCAGTCTAGGGTCTGATGCAGCATGTTTCTTTAGCTGGCTACATACAATTTGATAGCAAATGTCACTGTTTTACCCTTGACTTGGAGGATGAAAAGTGATGGATGTTTTAATCAGCATTGTATAGTATGCAGCTTTTTTTTTCTTTCCCAATTTTAGAATGAAGACAGAGCTAATGTTTTGGCAACTTGTAAGTACTTTATTATACTGTTGACCTATTCATATATTCACCTAGGAAAGAGGTTAGTGAAGGTCAAGTAAGTACTGAATTAAGAAAATCATTTCTTAAATCAAATAGAGAANATATGGTCAAGTTCACTCACAACCACTGAGATATATCCCTAGTCCCTTTCCTACTTTTTATTTTATTTGAAACAGAGTCTTACCAACTTAATAGCAATATTAATTATACAAAGAAATGAGTTTCATATTGGTGTGCTCATATATGAATATAATATATTTTTATCATATTAACCTTCCTGTTGTCCTTTCTTGTTTCTCCAACAGCCCTTTTCTTCTTCCTTGTGCTTTCATGTCTTTTTACCTGTTTAGATTCCACATATAAATGAAAGTCTTTGATAGTTGCCTTTCTGATTCTAGTTAAGTTTGCTTAGTAGGATGATTTTCAATTCTACCAGTTTCCTGCAAATAACATATTTTATTCATTTTATGGCTGAATAAAAACCCATTATGTACATATGCCACATTTCCTTTGTTCACTCACCTGTTTATGAAAACCTAGGTTGATTACATATTTTTGAGTATTGTAAATAGTGCTGCAGTTACCATGGATGTAAAAGTATCTGTATAGTATGCTAGCTTAAATTTCTTCAAATACTTAGGAAGGGCATGGTTAAGTCATATATATCTAGTTTTATTTATTTATTTATTTTGATGTACCCTACACTGATATTTACGAGGGTTACACTAGCTTACATTTCAGTACTATATATCAGGGTTCAGAATCGCTCTTTTTTTCATGGTTTTCCAATTATTCTAAGATTAAAGAGATTTTCACTATTCAGTTTGGAGTACACATATCCTAAGGTCTAATATAACTTGTTACTAGGCTCAGTCATAGGAAAAATTTCTTTAGCATAGACTAATTTTCAAGAAACTAGAGTGAATAATGGAGTGAACACACAGCAAAGATGCTTTGCTTTAACCTGTTTAGTTTGTTACTATGGAATAAAAAATGTTAATTTTCAATTATGCCAGTTACAGAAGAAGCAAAACCACTTTGAAACTCAGATATGTACTCAAGAAATTTTAGTGCCTGTATATTATCTGAAAATTGTATGATTGTATTACAGTAAGAGAAAGCATCCACTAGAATGACATATTGCAACTTTTCAAAATGGATTTTAGGGAACTTGCCTAGCAGGGAAAAGATACTTTTAACTGAGCTTGATGATCTAAGTTGGAGCCCAGGAACACACATGGTGGATGGAGAGAGCTGACTCCTGAAAGTTTCATCTAACCCCTACATCCTAGGTGTGGCACTCATGTGTCTGTACTCATGTGAATGTATGCATGTGCACACTCACACACATGGACACAACACACCAAACAAACATATAAATGTAAAAAGTATTTGAAAAATACATTTTTGTGTGTTTAATCTTAGATTTATATGCCATTAATGGTGTGTAGAAAAATTTAATTATATTTAATTTTTACATGAAGAACACATTTTTGGCATAAAAACTACCAGTGGCTCATGAGAACACCACAGTTGCCATAGAGAATTTTTGGTAGGCATATTTATTGCTGTGTGACAATATATCTAAGAGGAACAACTCAAGGGAGGATGGATGTACTTTAGCTTGTGGTTTTAGAAATTTAGTCCATAGTTGTTGTCTCTGTTCATACGGATGAGGTAGAAAGCATTGCAGTGGTGAGAACGCGTGAAAAGGAGTAGAGAGGTATAGGAATAGGTCAGGCACAAAAATCCCCAAGTACAAGGACCCATTCCCCAGATAACTACTTTTCACAGTCATTTCTTTCAGAATAGTTCCCCAAAATAGCACTATACCAGATGTTCAAAGCATGAACCCATGGGAAACATCATATATTGAATCCATAGCAACATATGGTGTGAAATTGTAAAGTTGCTGGAAAAACCACAGGGAGAAATCTCTAAACCAGGATCTTCAAAGCACAAACAACCATAACAAAGATGAGATATCAACCAAATTAAACTAAAATAACAAAACCAAAAAACCAAATCAAACCAAAACATACAGCAGTGGAATAATCATTAAAATGAAGAGACAACCTATTAAATGTGAAAAAATATAAAGTGTATTTAAAAAGATTTATGGGAAATCTTGTCGATTTGCTTTGATTTACAATAACAATAGAAACGCATCTCTTGCTGGATCTGAGGGGTTTTCTAGAAGGGTTTGAATGAAGGGGAATGACTTGCTCTGAATTTGTAGCACCACACCATGGCCTAGATTAAACCAAAGGAGGAAGTGAGCTGAACTCCAGCATTCAGCTTGTCTGTTCCCTGACTGTATGAAATGGAACCAGTTGAAACAGTGAGCCAAACAAAATAAATTCTTAATCCCTAAGCTACTTTTGTTAGATGTTTTGATACAGCAATGGGAAAGGAACTAATACAGGAGGACATATAGAATTATAAAATAGACTCAATTCTCTAGCAATTAAAATGAGCAAAAGATCTGGATAAGGATTATATATGGAAAGGTTCATTTGGATTTCTGGTTCTAGAGGGTTAGGGCCAATAATGGAGGAGACAGCTTAGCAGCAGACAGATTACATAGCAGCTGGAGCTGGAAGTTAAGAGCTGAGAGATGACATCTTGAGCCTTAATTAGGAAGCTCAGAGGGCGAACTTGAAACGATAGAGGCTTTTCAAAACCTTAAAGCCCACCCCCAGTTGCATACTACCTTCAGCAAGGCCTCACCTCCTAAATCTACCCAAAGAGTACCATGAACTTCGAGCCAAATGTTCAATTAACTGAGTGTATGGGAGACACTCTCATTTAAATCACAGCAAGGAGATAGAAGATAAAAATAATAACAGTGGAATAATATTCAGCTCTAAAGAAGAACATGAATTCTAACTTGCCATGTGCTAAAACAGAGAGGTGAAGCAACCCAAATATTTTACTTTCATTTCTGTTTCTGTGATTAAAGCACTGACCAAAAGAAACCCAGAGAGTTTATTTGACTTATAATTCTAGGTCACAGTCCATTATTGAGGGAAAGTCAAGATAGCAAGTACTTGAAGCAACTTTTTAAATCTAAAAGCAGAAAGAAATGTATGAACCCATATTGTGTCTTGATTGCTTTTATCTAGCTTTCTTGTATTTTATTGTCTTGTATGGTTCACCTGACACGGGAATGGCACTACCTACAGTGGTTTAGCTGTTCTTCCCCTTCCTTCTCCTCCTCTTCTTTTTCTTCTTTTATTCTAACTGAATTTTCTTTTGTTTTTATGTTTTTCCTTTTTATTAAAAATAGAATTTTTTATCACATAGTATATCCTGATTAGAGTTTTCCTTCCCTCTACTCCTCCCAGTTCCTTCCCACTTCCCCTCCCATCTACTTCTTTCTGTCTCTCATTAGAAAACAAACAGGCTTCTAAGGGATTCTAGTATAATTAATATAATATAATTAACTATAAATAATATGCTATAAAACAAGAACTAACACATTGGAATTGGACAAACAGACAGAAAGAAATTAGCCCAGGAGAAAGCACAAGAATTAGAGACCCATTTGTTCACATGCTCATGATTCCCACAAAAATATTAAACTAGAAGTCATAAAATATATGCAGGGGGCCTGGTGCAGACCCCTGCAGGTCTGTGCATACTGCATCAGTATCTGTGAGTTCATGTGAGCTTTGATCATGTTAATTTGGAGGATCTTGTTTTCTTCGTGTCCTCCATCTCCTCTCCTTTTATACTCCTTCTACTTCCTCCTATACAAAGAGTGACAATGTTTCCAACACTCAGCCCTAAATGGGATGTTTCCTTCAAATCCCACCCTTCATGAGTCAAAGAACCCTATATTGTCTGTCTGTGGGTCTCTGTATTTGTTCCCATCTGCTACAGGAAGAAGTTTCTCTGATGGTGGCTCAGCCAGGCACTGATCTTTGAGCATAGCAGAATGTCATTAGGAGTCATTGTATTGCTACATTTTGTTGTCTTGTTTTTTTAATGGTGGCGGTAATTTTTTGTTGTTGTTATTTTGACTGGTAATATTTGATTTTATCCTAGGTCCCTGGGATATCAAGTCTCAGAAATGATGGGTTATCTAGTTTCAAGAACGATAACCCAAGCAGTATCAGGTATGGGTTCCATCTTGTGAAGTGGGCCTAAAGAAGATATACAAATGGCTAACACATATATGAAAAGTTGTCCATCACCTCATATCAACATGGGAAATGTTAGGTAAACCCATGTGGAGGCCTGGTGTTGTGGAATTTATGAGAGTGACCCTGGAAAGAACTACTAGTAGTGGATGATAGGGAGCCTGAACTTTTGTAACCAGGCAAGGGTTCCAACAGAGGGGCTGGAACACCAAACAAGCCATAAAACCTTTCACCAACAATTTGTCTTGCCTACAAGATGTGATGGGTTAAATGTGGTGCAGAAATTGTGGGAGTGGCCAACCAATGACTGGTCTAGTCTTAGACACATGCTGTGAGAGGGAGCCCATCCCTGTCACTGCCTGGAGGATCAGGGTCCAGAGGCTAGATACCACAGACTCAAACATGACTGGCAAAACATAATCAATGAAATGATTCCCAATGATATTCTGCTATACTCGTAGATCAGTGCCTAGCCTAGATGTCATCAGAGAGTAGGTTTTAAATGTTTTCACTAGTAAAATCGTAAAAGATAAAATAATGAATATGTTAAGTATATAGAATTATGTATACAACAATGAATATATACATAATACAATATAAATATATACAGTCTTGTCTACTGAAAAAGAATTGTGCTGTGTTCTAAACCTTTAGTTTACTTTTGAGACAATAATTTTTTTTAATATTTTCTCATTTTATATGCCAAATTCAGAGAGATAATTTAATTACATTTCTCCCTTTCCTTTCATCTTTGAAACCTTCCCTTAAACCGCTTCCCACTGTTCTTTAAATTCATGATACATTTTTTCACCAATTGTTATTACCTGCATGTAAGCATTTAGTTACTAACTCTATGAGATTGCATATAGCTAGAATTTCTTCTTTATCTGCAAAATGGAATTGATTAGCTATGAATATTTTAGGTTTCATGGAAAGGGAAGTGACTTTGTGAATGCCATGTACTTGCATAGATGAAAAGAGGCATCAGTTCTTACGACAATGTGTCTTCTACATTATGATTTCTTTTCAACATATTGCTGTGGTTCTTGTCAATAGTATTATTGGATCTATGAAGCAACAAAGAAGAAAGCACATATTACTTCACAAAATTTAACTTTGATGCAGCAGTACTTTCATTTTGTATTAATGGCAGGAAGAGTTGTATTAAGTTTTTGAATTTCAGTTTTCTTTTGTGTACTATGTAATAAGAAGATGGGATTGAAGCAATTGCTTTGTGCCTTATTTAGATCACCAGATGTTAGAAAGATTTCTATGACTTTCAATTTCCTTATCTATGAAATAAGGGTTCTGATATTTTACCTAGGAGGATTATAATAAGGATGGAGGAATATATATCCTTGTTTATATATCCTTGCTTACATATCAGATGGTAGTAGCAAAATACTCATTGTCAGGCTTCAATAACTAAGCCATTACCATATACAATGTCCGAGAGGTAGCATGTTTTCTAAAATATACAAAACTGAAGATATTTTATTAGACTTTTTGGAGTTCTTTACATAGGTAACATAATTTAATAGATTGTATTTTAAATACTTGGAATTAGATTTTTTAATAGTTTCTGAAAAATAAAACCTTTCTTTTTCTTCAACTCCCACTCCACAGTATAATGATAGACAAATGAATAACTGCTACCATCAGCAGACCTAACAAGAGGCATGTATTCATACGGTGACATTGCCTTTCTTTATTTCAGGGTTTTGGATGGGATAGGCACATGAGAATTGGAGAGGCTTACATTGAGCAGCTTTCCTGAGACTGGAGGTTGGTAATATTGATAACTTACCTTTTCAGTTTTGAGTGTCAAAAAATACATAAGAGTGAATCTTTCTGCTCAAGTTTCTTTTAAGGAGGATTTTAAGATTAGTTTAATCATTGCTTATTTTATACCTGTATGTAATAATTCTGCTCTATTCATTCTCTTTTCATTTTGTTCCTCATCTGCATTGTTCCACATTTAGGCTGAGAATGTTGATCTCTTTAATATAATGAAGAGGCAAAAGAAGACTCCCTAAATTTCAGTTTTATAGGGTGGAATATAATTGCAATATTGCTTTAAGATTAAAAAATTGTATGTAGGCATGCAAGCCACATGTGTGCAGGCTCTATGGAGTCCCAAATAGGGCATCAGATCCCTTGGATTTAGATTTTCAGGTAGTTGTGACCCAACAGATGGGAGTGCTAGGAGCTGAAGTTGGCTCTGATCCATTTAACAATAATCTCTCAAGCTACAGATGTCATTTCTGATTTAGCAGAAGAAACAATGATTAAGATGCTCAAGGGGAATTTCATGGTAAATGAGGAAAGAGAAAATACATCCAGATTTTCTGAGATAAGGACTTGGGTACTGAACCAGCATGGTATACAAATATTGGACCACCCATCTTACTATCCCATAATTTTCACTCAGTTTAGAATATTTTTCATATCTAGAGGTGATAATTTATTGATATACATTGTAAGAAATCTGTGTATGTTCTTTGTAGTAGTGGAGGGCCTTATAGCATATGCAAAATCACAACCAACTTTGAATTCAACAATAGTGACTAACATTAGATACAAAAGTAAAAGACTTACATTGCTTTTAATTCAGAATACCAGGAGGACTGACAATTTATGACTTAAAAGTTATTTAGGAGAATATATTTGTAAGGAGCCATTAATCAAAGAGGTTCTAATTTATCAAGAGAACTGTTCCTCATGAATTAGAGATAGAATTGGACAGTTAGTTTGGTTAATTCTTTATAAAAAAAACAGTAGGGACAGAGTGGCGATCAATAAGCAGTCTTTATGACTGAATCTTATGCTTTTGAAATTGTCAACAATAAAATGTGCAATTAAAAAGTATCTAGGGAAAGAATAGCTCTGCCTTTAATAAAGACTGAGACCTTTTATAAACTCTGTAATTGGGTTTTGTGTGCTTGCAAATATTTTTGAGCTAGCAAATCTTTTTTGAACCATGAAAATTATGGGCCTTATCATATTTGAATGTTATTGATGCCACTATTTCAGATACAGAGAAATTAAGTATGATAACTTGAAAAAGAAATAATGGAAAGGTAAAATTAAAGATAATTGAAAACAGAGAAGAGTCATTTTCATTGTCTAAAAAAGTTGATAATGAGATTCGGCATGTATCTATTATTTTTTGTGTCATTCTGTGACCCAATACCAGCAGAGTCAATGAAAGATAATTTCCATCATAATGAGCTTAATGTCACACATAACCAGATTCACTGCATGAAGTTAGATGCAGACAGATAAGTGCCTGAATGATTCAAACACTATTATTGAAAATATTAATGATGTGTATATTCTATCATGAATTCAGCCAGTTGCCTTGCCTTTATTTAATATGAACAATGATTTCAGTGCTGCATAGCACTTTATCAAGAAGGCAAATCATAACTGAAGCAGTTAATTTAGTGTACAATATTTGATTTTCATAGCAACTCAGGAGCATTAGCAGGTCAGAGTTCTCTATACTTATTTGTTAGATGATGACTCTAGCAAAAGAATGACATGAAGCAGGACATTCTATTCCATATCTTTTGGTTATCTTCTGTTGCTGATTTTTATCTGCCACAGCATATTTATTCTTAGGTTACAGCTTGGTATTGGCATAAAAACAGAGAAGTCGACCAATGGAATCGAATAGAA
>LOEQ01004877.1:119917-131237 GCA_001685075.1 Bramus lutescens | reverse complement strand
GAGGTGGGAGGACCTTGGACTTCCCACAGGGCAAGGAACCCTGACTGCTCTTTGAATTGGAGAGCGAGGGGGAGGGGTACTGGGAGGAGGGGGAAGGAAATGGGAGGAGGGGAGGAGGTGGAAAATTTTAATTAAAAAAAAGAATCAGGTTTGTTGCATCGCATATTATTAGGGATCACTCTTCCTGACTTTTAGAAGGTCATTTTTTACATTTACATCTCAATTTGGAAGGATTTTCAAAATTTTCCCTTTAGTTAAATGGAAACATAGAAAAGTCCATCTAAAGTAATTATGTTTTTTGATAATTTCATATGTTTGTATAGTAAAATATTTTATTGAGTTCCATTTCCTCCTCCAACTTCCATAAATCTCTAAAAAATGATGCCTCCCACCTTCATGTCTTTTAATTTTGATAACATATTAAGTTCAGTTAGTATTGCTTTCATGTTCATGGGTGTGAGGTCGTCTGTTGGAATATAGAAAATCTATCAGTGGCTACATAATCAATAAAGAATGATTCTCTCTACTCTAGAAACTACCCTCTCTTAATAGTACCTGAGTAAGGAGTGAGTCCTGGAAATTATCTCCTCTATGCCAGGATTTGGGTACCTTGATCTTGTATAGGGTATTTAATGGAACTAGATACTCCCACTAAACACCATTTATCTCAGGTTGTAATATTAAAAACAATTTAAACAGTCATGTAAATCAATATTGTGCTTCAAAGTATTGAATAAGATTATGAATGATCAGAACCATTATTCAAATAAATAATCTTATCTCCAAAGGAAAAATTACAGAAATGGGCTACATTATAGTATTTGCATGTTTTCTTTAGCTAAATAATGAATACTATTTATTGACAAAATCAAGTAAGCTCAAAAAATGGGTTTGAAATATAACCTTTGTTATACTGAATTGTTCTTACGTATCATTGAACAAAATTTCTCAAAATTCTCTCAAATTTTTCTTCCTGAAAAATTTCACCTTTCCCTGTAACTTAAGATATATTACTCAGTATGGCCTGAAACTGATAACAACAAGTTCTTGAACAAATAACCCATTTGAATTTTATAAGAGAATACCTTGTAATTTATAGAATTTTTTCCTTTCCTAGAGTGCATGGAAAACATAGAGCTATGAACTGTGATTTCTGATAAGACTAGGAAAGGCTTAGAAAAGGACATTGGACTCAGGGTAGCTTATTTAGTCATCCTACTGATTGGTTTTAGATTCAAATGAATGCACTAATTGAATTGAACCAACCTCTTTGTTTTTCAGTTTATCTGATAGTGGGAATGATAATTCCCAGTACAACCTATTTTTGGCATGCAGTAAATATTACACATTTCTTGAGCAGCCACTATGCCCTAGATATTATTTTATGTTCTTTGAATAAATTATCAAATAGACAGTGACACTTCTGGCTTCCTTGGGCTTTATATTTTAGGCAGACTGTGGATGGTAGGAAAATGAGAAATGTAAAGAAGAAGGTATAATTATTGCACAAATTGTTTACTGGGAGATGATAATGGCTACAGAAAACTGAACAGATTAAGAGGAATCCTAAATTTGTAGAAATCTTTTGGACCATTTACAGCATTAAACATAATGATCCGTATAACTCTATGGAGTTTGTGAGATTTGAATATAGAATTCAAGGAGATAAAGGAATGAAACAAGTGATATTTAATAAAAGATAATTTTCAATTGGGACAGTGATATGTTAGTTGGTTTCTGCTGCAGTCAAAACCAAGTCTAATTTGTGAGATTTTGACAAATATACTTGTTTTATGCATTTTATATGAGTATTATATACCCTCACAACTCTTCTATTGTCTCTTTTCTTTCAATTTAATCACAAATATTGATAATCTATCAGGGGCAGAAAAATATTTTCTATTTCAGAAAAATAAGGAAAGATTAGAGAGGAAAAGGAAAAGTAAACCTAGTTGATGACCCTTTCCACTCCTTGAAAGCCTTCAAGTACCCTTGATTTTCTAATCCTTTGGAACAAATCACTCATAATATTTATTACTGACAGGCTTTTATTTTGCTATATATACCTTGAGAAGTGAACTACAGCATGCTACCTTGTTATTATGATTACTTTACATAACTTTCATGATTGATAATGTGCACCTTCTTTCTTCATATTTGGGATTTTTGAGTTTTAGATTCCAAAACTAATTGCTAGCAAGATGTATCTAAGGAACTAACTACAAATATAAACCTCAACTCCTGGGGTTTAAATGAAAGTCCTAGTTTGATTTTTGTTGGTGTAATAAGAATCATGAGAAGGCAACTTGATGTTTATTTGGCTTACACTTCTGTATCACAGTCCATCATGAAAGAACTCAGGGTAGAAACTCAAGCAAGACAGATTTCTGGAGGCAGGAACTAAAGCAGGAGCCATGGAGAAATGCTGCATACTGGCTTGCTTTCCATAGGTTGTTCAGCCTTGTTTCTTATACAATCAAAGATCATGTGCCCAGGGGGGTGGTGTTATTCCTAGAGTGCTGGGCATTCCATCAATCATCAGTAAAGGAAGTGCCCCGACAGGCTTGCCTACATGCCAATATGATGGAGAAATTTTTATGCCAAATTGAGGTCCCCTCTTCCCAGGTGATTCTAGTTTGTGCCAACTTGACAAAAAAAAAAAAACAGCTAGCATAATGGGTTTACTTTGGCAGATTCATTCTACAATTGTTTCTGTAGTAGTTTACAGCAAAGACCTCTATTGTCTAATTTTGGATTAGGGAAGAGTTCAAAATCTTGCCTGTACTTCTCTGGACACCATCAATGCATGTATTTTTCATGTTGCTTAGCAGCAAGTATAATATGTTATAAATCATGATTCCTTTTAACCAATCAAGAAATTTAATGAAGATACAGAGAGAGCATTGGTAATAGTTACAACAATCTACTAGAACAGTGGGTTAAAAGCAGACACACAATTTTGCATGATAAAAATGGCAACAAAACCAATGCCTCTGGCATGAAGTATGTAAGGGACACAGGAATAGTAAATGAATCAAAGAGTGATGGGGATCCAAGGTTATGGAGAACTTGCTAAGCCTTAATGAGATGGGAAGCCTTGGGAAGAATTGGAATAGAGCGAGATGAAATCTAACAAGTTTTAAAAGAATTTAGTGTGGGAAAGCAGAGAAATGGGAACACCACTAAAAGACTGTCAGAATAATCTAGGTAAGAGGTGATGGGGGCCTGAGCCAGGTAGTGCTAATGGAAGTGGTAAGAACTAGTGAAAAATTGCTATCTGAAGAAAGATAACATTTTTGAACTGAGCAAAGCAATGATTGTGTATGTGCTTGTGCATGCATGTGTGTACATGTGCACACTCACACATGTGTGTGTATGCATACATGCATGTATCTATGAGAGACTCATTTATCTGTTTATGGACTACTTTCCTTAGATAAATGATTATTAATTTGTCTTAGAAATTCAAACTAAAAACCCTAAGGAATAGTGAAAGCTTCCTTTTCCCAAGTTTAATTGGCATTCTTCAGGCCATTTATTAATCAAAACACTGGTCTTTTTAGAGGAAATCTTACCAACATATAGTTAAGCAATGATGTCTTCTCAGTTTTTCTTTTTTGTTATGTCTAAGATCCCAAAACAGAGAACTTAATTTCCTTCACCATCTGGTTTAATTAAAAAAATTGTCTATGTATATCTGCATTTTAGGATATAGGATTTGTTTTGCTGTTATTCACAGGCAGATATGTTACTAGAGTGATTCCAAGTTTGGGTGTTTTCTGCCATTTAGTATCACTAGTCACACATACCAATGTTGCATGTATTCTAGGGCCAGCTTCGGGGATTGGATCACCAGAGATGATTGTTGCCTATGTTCTAGTCTGGTTTCTTAATGAATCTATTATGTTCTCATTGCCTTTTCCCAACTCTCTAATTTACCCTCGGTCACAAATCTAAACTTTACTCATGTTGAGAAAGACATCATTTCCTCTACCTCACATGCAAAAGATATATTTGAGTTGAGTTGTCTTTTTTGTTTGTGTTCTAAAGATATTACTTCCTTGTTACATAATATGCGTAGGAAATGGGTGACTTTATTTCTACATAACAAATGCAAAAACAATTCAGGTAAAGCAGTAAACCCCAGGTGTGAATGAATTTTGATGTTCCTGTAATTGCCACAATTAGAAAGATACCTCTTGATAGAAGACTCAGAGATAATTATACAAGGAGAAGTCAGGAAGTAGGTGATTATTCAGGTCTGGGTATCCAGAAAACTAAAGCGCAGACTCTGTTTACAGCTCCCCACACACTCCTGGACATTTCCTTCAGGTAACCTTTTACCATGTATATTCTAATGTTTCCTGAGACTAGGTGTTTTTATGTGAGGCTTATGTGCAGCCTGATGGTGGTGGGACAAGAGTGAGTGAGTAGCTGAAGTAAAGACCCTCCCAACCTATTCTTAATATGAAATAATATTAATAGGCTTTATGATGTAAGTAGAATGCAAGTGATCACAGTTGTTCTAAATGCAAGATAATAACTGTCTTGTCATGGATATAGTGTTACACAATAGGCTGTTAAATTTGTTTTGTAAGAAAGTTGCTTTTAACGTAATGAATTCATTATTACTCTAAGACTTCATCCGTTCATGAGGACTGATAACCCTTGACCTATCTTTTCTTAAATGTCCTACTTCTTAACAAGATTTCATTGGGGGCTTAAGTTCATATTGAACGGACTCTGGAGGACACATTCAAAACATTAAAAAGGACATGTAGGAAGTTTTACATTTTGAACAATGTGCAAGACTATGTCTTGATTGATGAAGAGTAGCATTACCAAAAACTTTTACAATGTATGGAGCTCATTAGGAAGAAGAACATTTTGAATTATAAGCCCAGTCAAAAGTAAAGTGGGCAGAAGGCAAGGAACAAATTTTTATTCTTTTATTTGGATTTGGCATATTAACATGCATTGTGTTTGGGTTCTAGTCACAGTTGCTGCCAATAGAATATGTCACTTTTAAGAAGACATTGAACTTTGTTAGTTTTTTTCTTTTTTTTGTACTCTTTAGGGGGCCGGCCACCCAGCTCCCAAATAAACCACATGGAGGGTTATTCTTTCTTATGAATGCCCAAGCCTTTGCTTGGCATTTTTTTCTAGTCAGCTTTTCTAGCTTAAATTATCTTTTGATTCTGTAATTTTATCTTACTCTATTTCTGTATATATTTTCTTTCCTTTTTATTCTGTGTCTGATTATGTGGCTGCCATCTGCCCTTCTTCTTTTCTTGATCCTCCAACATCTCCTCCCAGATTTCTCCTTGTTTTTTTATTACCTCTGCCTTCCAGCCCCACCCAATCTGTCTCCTGCCTTGCTATTGCCCATTCAGCTCTTTATTAGACCAATCAAGTGTTTAAGACAGGCAAAGTAGGCATAGCTTCACAGAGTTAAGCAAATGCAACATAAAAGAATGAACCACATCTTTGCATTATTAAACAACTATTCCACAGCATAAACTAATGTAACACATCTTCAAATATTATAATAATATTCCACAACAGAACTTTTAGTATCTTTGTTTTCTTTGAGTATATAAAAGGGATTATTAGTTGATGTTATTATCCAACAAGTGTTTACTGAGTAGTTGATATGTATTGGGTACTTGAATGTACCAGAATAGGCAAGACCTCTGTCTTTATGTAATTTCCTCTCTGAGCATGGGAGCAAACAATAAACATAATCAATAAGAAGATGCTTAATTTGACTGAAATGTTATGGCATAAAGAAAAAATAGAGTGGCATTTTTAGCAATAGGTTCTTAACATCATGTTCTGATGGTCAACTTTGAAGAATGGCATGAATCTATACTATTTGGAGGAGGGATTTTTGGTGCTTTTCTGACCAAAACCCCAAAAGTATGTATCTAACACCTGGCACTGGAATTGTTGCTTAATAATCATTGAATTTTAGGAGCAGCATTGTTGGCAAGCACCATCCTTTAAGCAAATTTACTGCCATATTAATAAGATTAGCTGAATCTGATTGTTGTCTGTTGAGTTTCCTAAGACAAAGATGGGTAAGAGTGGTCATTGGACCCTCATCTGAGATTCTGTCCAGTCCTCCTATCCATTATTATACAGTTCTTCTCTAACTGCATGTGACTTCTGGGGTCTTTGGTTGAAGAGGTGCTAGTGTATACAGGCTGGACAACATTAACTAAGGAACACCCTGTCTATGTCTATGTGGTTAGGAGAGACCATTATTCATACTGGTTGAAGACTTTCTAGTGCGTCTGCTTTAGGACAACCCATATAACTCTAACCAACCACCATTACTCTGTAAGAAAACTACATATTCTGTTTTTTTTGGTAATATAATAAAACACTGAAAAAATGATATTTATATGAGTATAAGCCTTTTCATGTGATTGGTTTCACTGCTGTAAGAAGCTTTTTAGTTTTGTGAGGTTCCTCTTGTCACTTGTTGACCTTCGTTCTGGAGCAACTAGAGTCCTATTTTAAAGTCTTTACCTATGCTATTATCTTGTCATGTAATGTCAATCTTTCTTTTTTAGAAGTGTCAGTTTGGACTTTTAGTTTGAGCTCTTTAATCCATTTGAAGCTGATATTATTAAGTGAAGAAAGAGATAATGATTTAATTTATTTTACCATATGTGTATAGACATCCACTTTGCCCAACACCATTTGCTAAAGATACTATTGTGTGTCCACTATGTATTTTTGACATTGTTGTCAAATATCAAGCTGATACTATTATATAAATTTAAATATAGATCTTTTATTTTATTCCATTGATCTACAAATTAATCTTTTACCAGTACTATACTGTTTTAATTACTATGGTTGTGTAGTAGATCTTGAGATTCAATATGGTAATGCTTCTATTTAGGGTTTCTCTGGCTAATTGGAGTCTTTTCTGTTTTCAGATGATTTCACATTTATTTATATTTATGTAAAGGATAGTATGGATATTTGAATTGAGATTGCATTGAAGCTATTATAAACTGCCTTTTGTGGATAGTGATTTTCACAATATTAATTCTACCAATTAGTGTACATAAGATATAGGCTGCAAATGAACTGGCAACTCCCTCCCTGCTGGCTAGTTTTTATAGTTCTGGAGATGCTATGCTGGCTTCTAGGGAAGAAAAAGGCATCAAGGATCTTAACTGCTGTGGGACAATGGTCTTGTACCCTGTAAAGATTTGTCACTTGTATTGGTTNTTGTATTGGTTTAATAAAATGCTAATTGGCCAGTAGCCAGGCAGGAAGTATAGGTGGGGTGACCAAGCAGGAAGTATAGGCAGGGCAACCAGAATAGGACAATTCTGGAAAAAGGAAAGGCTCAGTCTGCAGTTGTCATACAGACACAGAGGAAGTAAGATAAGAATGCCTCATTTTTAAAAGGTACCAAGCCATATGGCTAACACAGATAAGAATTATGGGTTAATGTAAGATATAAGAGTTAATAAGAAGCCTGAGCTAATAGGCCAACAAGTTTATAATTAATGTAAGCCTCTGTGTGTTTCTTTAGGACTAAACTGCTATAGGACTGGGCAGGACAGAAACCTCTGTCAACACTTCACTGCCTGTTAAACTTACAGACTGCAAAGACAACCTACCAGACAAGATTGCAATAGCAGAACATTTGTTATTTGCATAACTAACTGCTCTACATTGAGAATCAAAGCCTTTTTTATAGGAAGGAATTAATTCTGAATACTGTAAACCATTCATAAATCTGTTGCTGAGGAGACTGCATGGCTTGGAGGAATTGATATATAAGTTATTTTTACTGATATATAACTATACTGACATGGGCCCAAACTGCCTTCTAAATATGTTTATGCCCATAGTCAATTGTTACTCTCAGCCTTTCTCAGAGAAGCTTTTCTTTGCAATGAATGGCAATGAATGCAGACTCATTGCTGCACTAGGTACTTACAATAAATGATATTGAGTGCTCAGCCCTAAAGAGGACATTTATACCATCTCATTTAAGGGTCGGGAAACACAGTGGAAGATTGCTCATAAACGATGCAAGATTCAGATGACAGGGAGAAGAGCTGCATCATGGTGATGACACCGTCACTACAACCACAATTACACAGGAGCCATTGTTACCCATATCCCATCTACCTAAGAGTGGATTTATCATTAGTCATTCATGGATTGGTGGTGTGGGAAGTCCTTCTGTATATGTGTTGCTTTTATTGGTTAGTGATTGAAGAAGCTGCTTTGGCTTGTGATAGGACAGAGTAGAGCTAGATGGGAAACCTAGACTGAATGCTGGGGGAAGGAAGGCAGAGTCAGGGGATGCCATGTAGATACCAGCAGGAGACAGATGCACCAGAATTTTGCCACAGATATGTAGTGATACAGAGATTAATGGAGATGGTTTAGTTTAGGATATAAGTGCTAGTTAAAAATGTGGTTAAGCTATTGGCCAAACAGTATTTCAAATAATACAGTTTCTGTGTGATTATTTCAGGACTGAGCAGCAGGAAACGAATGAGTAACCTCCACCAACAGACTGGGAAAGAGATCATGGATACCTATCATACTCTGATGAACTATTGGCAAGTGGTTAATTTGTGGGGGATGCAGTTAGTCATTGTCTTCAATAATGCTAACTATTGTTGAATAGATGAAGCTTCCATTCAGAGAGAGTTCCAAAACCATAGTTTAACAGATGGTCCTAGTTAAATTTAATGCGTCACAAAACAAAAGCAAAAGGACAGAAATGTAAGAAAGGTACTGGGAAAGAGGATGACAGGTTGACAAGGGTGGAAGATTATAATAATTTTTGATATTGCTTTGATAAACGCCATGAACAAAAGCAGTTTGGAGAGGAAAAGGTTTTCATCTTACAGCTCACAGTTCATCATCTGTTGAAACTGAATCAGAGGCCACGGAGGAACACTATTTACTGGCTTTGGGGCTTGCTCAACTTGCTTTTCCATGCCACCCAGGGTACTAAGAATTACATCATCCCTAGTAGCCTTGGACTTCCAATATCAACCATTAATGAAGAAAAGACCTTAATACTTGCCTACAGGCAATCTGGAGGAAACATCTATCATTTGATATTCCCCTTTTCCAGAGAATTCTAACTTGTATCAAAATGACAAAAACCAAAACCAAAACTCCCCAAAACCTAAGCAGGATTGAAGAGAGGAGGGGTCTATATATGTGGTAGAGTAACCAGAATGTATTATATATGTTTGTGAAATTGTCAAAGAACATATTTGGTAAAATTTGCAATAAAATAGAGTTGTGTGTGTGTTTTAGGGAAGAGAATGATGATCATTTAATTTTAACTGATCTCTAAGATACTAAATTTTACTGTGTGAGTTGTGTAAGTTTATGTTGTTTATTTAATCACCTTTGTAACTTCATACTAAAATAGTTAACCTGTGTAAGTGTTTTATACAGGTATAAGATACATCACTTGTATTAAAATGCCTTTTGAAAATGCAGTACCTTTTCTAGCCATTTCCCTGTTCTCAAAGTTTAAGGCCCTTATTACGTTTCTCTTTCTAGCATTTCATGAGCTGTTGTCTAATCTCTCTGTTCTACTAGGCTGTGGTCTCCTCCAGGACATGAAGTATTACTATTTTTGTTTTAATGAATGAACTTTCCAGACCTCTATGGTCCACATTTTATAACTTTATGCTAAATGGATCTCTGGCCACTTTTAACATCTTTCAGCCAGGGAAGAAAGCAAACAATGCTTAGAAACTACTTCTTTATGAGATTTCCGTCTTATAATCTGTTGTGCATGTGTATTTATTTAAAATTTCCATATCATTTGAGAATGAAATTCACATAGTTTATAACCAGTATAGTGTTTTAAGTTGCTACTAAGAAGCTACATGTCATGGTTGATTTTCTGTTCCTGTGATAAAATACCATGCCCAAGGAAACTTAGGATTTATTTCATCTTACAGTTTATAGTTCATCACCATACAAATCCAAGACAGGCACTAAAAGTTGCTTGAAGTGGAAGCCACAAAGGAAAGCTGCTTATTTGTTTGTTCCCTCCTGCTTCTGGCTCATGGTTAGCTAGCTTTCTTAAGTTTAATGCTTTCACAACTGGTTATTTTAGTAAAGGCACCTAATATTTTTATACACCATAGGCCCACCTTACTAGGGATGGGATCTCTCACAGTAATTGCCTCCTATATTAATTTGCAGTCAAGAAAATATTCCACACAAATGTCTACAAACTAATCTGATGGGAGCAATCCTTCAGTTGAGGGTCACTTTTTCCTAGGCATGTCAAGTTGACAACTAATATTCACTATGTTGACTTGATGCACACATATAGCATTGTTAAACTACAACATTTCCTTGTCTCCAATATCTCACGTTGGCATCAAGACATAAAACATAGTCCAACTTTAACATTTCCACAGTCTTTACAAATGTTCAACTTATTAAAACTTGAATGTCTTTTTTAAAATGCTCCAAAGTCTCTTAAATAAGAGCTTGGGTAAAAATCAAAATGTTTTGTATATTTTCTTATTCTAAGAGGAAAGAACTAGGAGGTAGGAACAATTAAATCAAAGCAAAATATAACACACACGTGTGTAAACAAATTTTGTAGCTCAATATTTGGCAATATTCTGTTTACCCACAGACGTGCTCAGCTCCATGTCCTCAGTTTTATCATCTGCAACACAAGTCATCTGCAACTCATGAAGCTTCACTCACAGACGTGGATCAGCTCCACTTTGCAACTGCCCCTGTCATTGGTGGTCATCCTATAGTTCTGCCATCTCCAGTATCCTGGGGTCTCTACTGCAAGTGAGGTAGCACTTATCCATGGCCTTGTCTGTCCTCTCTTGGGGAACTCTGACCCTACAACATAATGCCAGTCCCCAGCTTCTCTTTATTATCTCTTCAATACTTGAACATTCATTCTGCTCAAACAAGTACCACATAAGAGACATACAGATTATTTGTCAAGCTCTGCTAGCATCTTGATTTTTGGCCTTGTTTCATCATTGACCATAGCTAACAAAAACAATTTGGTGAAGGAAAGGTTATTTTGGCTTACAGTTCCAGGATTCAGTTTTTTATGGTGAGGAAAATGATGAGAGAGTTAGGTGCATGTTATTTGTGTTCAAGAATTGAAGCATGCTTGTTATCTGTTCAGTTTCTCCTTTGTATATAGACCAGGATTTCAGCTCAAAGAATGGTACTACCAATAGTGAGCAGACCATCAAAACTTGATTAATTTAATAAATATAATTCCTCCCAGACATGTCCAATGTTACAAGGAGTGGGTTCT
>LOEQ01004877.1:107391-119912 GCA_001685075.1 Bramus lutescens | reverse complement strand
TTTTTTGTCCCAGCCACCCGGCTAGCCTACACCCAAAATAATCACACAGAAACTGTGTTTATTTAAACATTGCCTGGCCCATTAGTTTTAGCCTCTTATTTGCTAACTCTCATATCTTGATTTAACCAATGTCTAATAATCTGTATGTCACTCTGAGGTCATGGCTTACCAGGAAAGATTTAGCATGTCTGACCAGGTGTCTCCATGGCGGCTCTCTCTGACCTTTATTTTTCCTCCCAGAATTTAGTTCTGTCTTCTCTGCCTTATGCTGTGCCCTATCAAAAGGCCAAGGCAGTTTCTTTATTCAACCAATGAAAGCAAAACATAGACAGAAGGACCTCCTACAGCCCAGAGGTTTATCTCTGAAGTGATTCTAAGTCTCATCAAATTGTCAATTTACATTAACTGTGACAGAAGGGTTCGATATAAGGCAAAGTTTTTATTTAGTGAGGATTAAGATAAATAAACCTTAGTATTCTTAGTCACTGTAATGAATGTCTACAGATATATAAAAAGAGAGAACACTAAGATGACACTGAAGTCAGTGGTTGAATGAACACTATAACAGAAATTCCATATCCAGGATCTGGTATCATCCCGGAGTCTGGGTCATGGTTACTAAGTGTCTTCAAGTTACAGTGTTGGATGTTTATGGAGTCAACAAACTAGATAAGTCGTTATGTATTTTATATAACATCAAATAGGAACAAGTTGATTATATAAGTATAACTTTTAGTTAATGACATCCAACTATAATTTTAGTCTGTGGGAAGTTGTACATAACTCCATGTAGATATAAAACACAGCATTTTACTCACATTCCATTATGAGAGTTCACATACATGGTTACACTTACCTGCAAGGAGGGCCATGAAGATTAGTTTGCATGTTAAAAGAAGAGCAGATAAGACTTAATGAATATTAGTGTCTTTCAATTTCTAATGATGTTTGCCAAGAAGATTATATAATAGATACTTGATAAATGTCACAGAGTAATGAAATCAACAAGCTTTTCTGTGACATTTTTCTTGATAGAGTTATTTTCTTAATGTTAACATTTATTTATTATTCATATATTTTGGTACTGTGGGACAGTGGTTTGTACCCTGTCAATTGTATTTTAATAAAATGCTGATTGGTCAGTAGCCAGGCAGGAAGTATAGGTAGGACAACCAGGCAGGAAGTAGAGGCAGGGTGATGAGAACAAGAGAATTCTGGGAAGAGAAAAGCTTATCCTGTAGTTGTGACCAATCCTCAGAAGAAGCAAAGATGTGACTGCTTCACCAAAAAAGGTACCAAGCCACGTGGCTAACTCAGACAAGAATTATGGGGTAATATAAATTATAATTATAAGAAGCCTGAGCTAATGAGACAACCAGTTGATAACTAATGTAGACCTCCGTGTGATTTCTTTGAGACTAAATGGCTGTGGGACCTGGTGGGACAGAAAACCTCGGACAACATTTTTGTGTGTATGGGTATATGTTATATGGCTTATATGTTGAGAGTGGCTTAACTACCTATTCTGGATATCACCAGGTTAATATCAATATGCTGACTGGCCTGTACTATCTTGAAGATCTTGAGGCTCTCAAATGGAAATAATCAACCTCCAAACTCATTCAGTCTGTGGAAGAACTCAGTTTATTCTTTCAGTGGTCAACAAACATTCTACAGTTTTGAAGCATCAATGTCAGTAACTTTCCTTGTTTTATATCTTTCTTTATTATCCTGATATAGTCTTCTACTTTTTGGTTTGTTCTTACAGGCTTATTGATATTATATTGGGCCCAGCCAGATAATTCAGAGCCATCATCTAATTTTGAAATCATATTTCCTTTTGCCATGTAATAGCATATTTATAAATAGACATTAGTCAACGAATGTTACAGGACCTAGATTCAGCTTACCACATAAAGAGTTGTGAAAACTGTACTGAACAAGTTTTCATCCACTATAGTTTGTTTAGAGTAGACTTCCTATACTATAAAGTCTGGTTCCATTTTTGCAACTGAGGCCATGAAATTGACTTATGTTTCGAGTATTACATGTAAACATATGGGACTTAAAGAAGACAAGGGGGAGAGAGGCCATGTGTGAGATATCCCCTTTGGTTTGTGAGAATTGGAGCAATATTGGCATGATTCTAGAACCAAAATTTGGAGTAGTGATTTCTGGATCATCAGAAAGCTCTATCAGGAAGCAGCAAATAAACTAAATGCTTCCTAATTGTTTTTCAAATATAGAGATTATCTATTGAATATCTTATATGGAGCATGAGATGTTCAAATATTGTCTCATTCAGTAGAAGGGGGATATCTCGATTTGGACAACTGAAGACAAACAGAATCAATCAGATGTTGAAATGAGCTATGTGATATGATCATGAGCAAGAATTTCGATGTTAGAGCTTTCCCAATTGTATGTCAACTACCAATGTAGCAAAATTTTCTTTTTCTGTCCTCTTTCTCTTTCTCCTCTATTTTTTCTTTCTTTGCAATGTTGTAAAGAGCTTATTTTAAAATGTTTATTTAATTATTTGAAAATTTCTTACATTGGATTTAGATTATATTTCTTTTTTACTTTCCCTTTCTGTTTCCTTCCTATACTTCTTCCTTCAGGCAAAGTTAGAATCATTTCCCAAATACTAGTAGATTTCAGCTGTATTTTGGATTATGACACTGGCTTTATATGTAATGTAGATATTTTCTAAAGTGTTTTATATCTATAGATCCATTTGTTGTTAAAAACTGTAACTGAATATTGTGGATTTATGGGAATTTCTCTAGAGCCAGGTTTCTTGCTAACTCCATAATGGCTCCCTCAATCAAGATATCTCTTTCCTTGCTCTCATCTCTGTCCTTCCTCCATCTCGAATATCCCATTCCCTCAAGTTTTCCTCTGCCATTACATTTTCTCCTCCTCTTCCTATTCCCTCCTCTCTTCTCCCTTCACCCCTATACTGCCAATTTTGTCAGGTGATCTTGTCTATTTAGACTTTCCAGGTGAATATGCATGTTTTTCTAATGGTTTACCTTATTACATAGCTTTTCTAGGATCATGAACTAAAGGCTCACTATCCTCGGTTTATAGCTAGTATCCACTTTTGAGTAATTACATATCACATTCATCGTTTTGGGTCTGTGGTACCTTACTCAAGATGGTGTTTTCTAGTCTGATTTGCATGCAAAATTCAAGATGTCATTGT
The DNA here is from genome assembly GCA_001685075.1 of Bramus lutescens. Lineage (NCBI taxonomy): Eukaryota > Metazoa > Chordata > Mammalia > Rodentia > Cricetidae > Bramus > Bramus lutescens. The sequence continues at coordinate 116,704 of LOEQ01004877.1, read as the reverse complement.
TTTTTATCATTGAGTAATATTTTAATGTGCTAATGTGCTACAATATCTTTATCCATTCCTCAGTTAAGGAGCATCTAGGTTGTTTCCAGGTGTTGGCAATTACAATTAATGCTGCTATAGACATAGTTGAACATAAGTCTTTGTAGTATGACTTAGCAGCTTGGCCCAAGAGTGGTATTGCTGGATCCCGAGGTAGGTTTATTCCTAATTTTCTGATTCCATACAGTGTGTTTTCTGCTGGCTATTTATGTTTTTAATCATTATTTTGTTTTCATGTAAATTTTTCTGGATACTGAGGTAGGTTGATTCCCAATTTTCTGAAAAACCACCATATATTCACACGAGTAATGGATAAGTTTCCCCCCTTAATCCACATCCTCTCTAGCATAAGCTATCATTGGTGTTTTTCATCTTAGTCATTCTGATAGGTATAAGATGGTATCTCAGAGTTGTTTTGATTTTCATTACCCTGATGGCTAAGATTCTTTCTTTTTCCATTGTACAATTTTAGCTTCTTTTTAAAAAAAATCCGGTGTTCATAGGTGTGTGGATTGATTATCTGGGTCTTCAATTCAATTCCATTGATCAACTTCTCTGTAAAATGAAGGGGCCTGCTTGTTGGGGTTTCTGTCCCACCCGGTTTCCCACAGCCGGCAAACCCCAAAGAAAATAATCACATGAGGACTCCATACGATTATAAACTGATTGGCCCATTAGCTCAGGCTTCTTATTAGCTCTTATCATTTATATTATCCCATTATTCTGATCTTGGATAAAATATCATTCTGAGTTCATATATATACCTGAAATCAGAGAGATGCTCCAAGAGACTAGCTACTTATATCTACTGGTTAATGTAGTGTGGGACTGAGATGAGATAATATTTCAAAAACTGTTTCAATAAGCTATATGAAACTTCACAATTTCTGTCTTAATTGATGTATTTGTCTTGAATGCAATTACATATGTGTGAATGTATGGTTATGGTTATTCTTTGCAGTAAGTATTTGCTTACTACATTTGGTTTGTTATACAAACCATTATAACAGATTTAAACATTTACTGTACTATTCATTTGTTACCACACTACCTTTTGTCTCTTTCAAACTCCATGAGTTCAATCTTGATGGTAATCCTTCCAGAACACCTGCAATTCTCACAATATATATGCTCATATATATTGTAGTCATCTAAATTAATAGTTGATATGAGTTCTGAAAGTTTTTCATGTGTCTTTATTATGACTTCTGTTTTGTTGTACGTTTCATAAGAGTGGAGAACTTCCTAATGTTTTTTGAAACTTCTCACAACTTGGTATGTGGTAGATGTTCAAGCAACCAAATTTTAGCAAGTAAAACGGTATTATCGCACACTGTCAGACTACCAAAAAACTCATAGATTTTGTTAAAGCTGAGTGCTTATTAGTAAAGTGAAATGTAAACACTTTACCTTTCAGACATTTTCTACATAAGTTAGTGTGGCAGGAGAGTAGAATAGGGAGTGAGGCTTTAAGATTATTGCATGAAAAAAGTCAGTTGGCAGAGGAACACTCGAAACTTCTTCCCAATAAGGTTGACATATGGAGTATGGGCAGAAAAAGGCTGAAGTATGCAAATATGAGGGAAGAAATATGTGCAAATAATGGATAAGGGGTAAGAATCCTTCTGGCCCAGGACTACTGAGCTTCTGAATTTTATCCCAGCCCTTGCACACTTCTTTTCTTGGAAATATTCTCTTTCTTAATAAACTGTTTTTGCATCTACAACTGCTGTTGATCCAATTTTTTTGGTGAGGACCACAAGAACGTCAAACCACAAGTGGGTATCATTCCAACTTTGATATTTTTCTATAATGTTAGGTGTACATGCATACGCTTATATGTAAAGCTAAGTCTAGCTTTAGACATACATCTACTGGTTGGAATTATGATGGAAAATAGAAGTAATGAAAGTGCAGTTAGTACAGATATATGATAGCAATTTGTACATAGTTTTCAAAAAGTGCTTTTGCCATCCCAAACTTCTGTTTTCAAGATGATGTCTGAAAACAAGGCCAGGATATCTAATGAAACACAGGTGGGAGGAAACCCTAGGTTAGACCTTTTGCACATATGGTTGTTATGTAAATGTTGACACTGATCCTTCCTTGTATTTCTCTTTGCAAGAGGTGATTATGAGCAGCAGAGACGGGAGAAGAGAGGGTAGGATGAAGGGGGTGAGGAAAGAAGAAGAGAGGAAAGAAATAATTACTTCTATTTTATTACTCTGCTTTATGGAACACTTTTATCTCAGAGTATTTAAAATTCCTTTTGTGTCAGGTGTAGTAAAAGAAAATACTAGAGTTTGTGAATAAGACTAGAAACCATGAGTGCTGAGATAAAGTGGGCCTGGCTGGTCTTTTGAAAGTGTGGGGCAAATTAAAGCCACTATCATTGAAAAACTACAGCTGATGAAAGAACATCGTCATTTGTTTTCATTGAATATGTCACTAGAGATTGCTTTTATATTAATGACTAAATGGTATTTGAAAGTGCAAAATGAATTAATGTTATCCAAATACCACACAAAATAATTTAAGGTCAATGTCACTGTGATTACTGGTAGTTCTAGCAAGAAGTGTTGAAAATGGACTAATTGGAGGCTTGTTTAAAATCTCATAAAATTCAGTGTGAAACTGGTTTAATTTTGGAAATAAACCTGTTAATCTGGCAGAATGGAGTGTTTAAGGATCAGTGGAGAAGGTCTCTCAGAGGCTATGACCATTTCTATTTACTTTACTCAAATTATACTGTACTTTTTATGGTAAAAAGATATTATTTTCTGTTCTGTTGTAGAAGAGTGACAATGCTTATCAGTGTTAATGGGGAAAATCAGTCTGCTATGATGACTCAACTTCCTAGGAATTGACTGCTTTGGAACTGTCTCTGTCATATCAGTTTGGATCTATACTCTCACCAGACCCAGCCTTATCACACAGCTAACAAATGGTCTTAGGAGTTGAATAATTTATTTTAATAAGGAGTCTGAGGAGTGTAGCCTTGCCATCATCTGACAGAGCATAGCTTAATTAGAAGATGTGAGATTGTATCCAACCCTGTCATCAGTAATAAAGTAAGTTCAAGGATGACAGGTTGGTCTTTCCTTCCTCACTCATTATTGTCTTCTAAGTGGTTTGGAAAAATACTATCTAGAAGTTAAAGTTGGAAACAGCTAAATTGTTGTGTTGTTTATATCAAACTGATTTTGTTACAATGATCTGAAATAACAATATAAACAGTTTTACTGAAGATATTTTGTTTAAGCATAAGTAAACTTGTTGTATAGAATTGGGGTAACTGAAAATAGAGGGTTCTCACTTTTCTGGGTATTTTTATATTTTCTAAAGTATAAGAAATGCTTTTTTGAAATATTTGAATATTTATTACAGAGGTTAAAAAACAAAAATTTAAACTTATGCACCAGACATTTCTAGAAGAATCTTGTCTCAGGTTTGTAACTATTTTGAGATTACTTGCTTGAAGTTTGATTATTTGGAGACACACAAATACTTTTACAAATCAGGCATTCAAATCATTCTATGAGTGCTGTAGTAGTCACTAATAGTGTTTCGTCACAGTGAACTTTATTGTTGGGAACTAATGGAGTCCTGGCCTTCCTAGTCCCCTCCCTGTCGGTAACCTTTCTTGCCCTTGTTCTTCTGGGCTTCTGAGAAACTTACAAGTTCTGTACTCTGAGAGCTGTTTTCCAACCCCGCTTCCTGAGTACGCATTGCCTTGGCCCTAACCCGAGGATCTGGTGATGAGGTCTCCATCTTGTTGGCCCACCTGTCTGGGTTAGGTATAAACCCCCTTGGTGATGTACAATAAAAGGCTTCTGATTCTGCAACATCCAGAGTGCTTGTTTCATTAATCCTGACGTCCTTCGCTAGGACTCGGCATCCAGGCTGTGCTGGCGTGGCACTTTATAATGATGACTTCATTGAAAGCATAAATCTATATAATGCTGTTTCTTTAGAGTGTAATAGAAGATCAATAAATCATCAATATTTTATTTTTCTTCTGAAACATGTTTCCCACAAAATAATGCTGTGATGACTATAGACTGAAAGACAAGGTTTTCTGTTCTAGTCTATAAAACTGAAGTTGTGTTTAGAAATATGTATGGGGAAGGAAATTAGAGGTTTGCTTTATTAATGAAAAAGGCTCCTTGGAGTTACTTATTCTAACCCATGTGTCTAGAAATAGACTTTTGACAATTTTTGTTTGCCAATTTCTGCATAAATATTTGTTGAGTGAACATTAAACAAACAATTCTTTGGCTTTCTACTTCATGTTATAAACTAAATCAAATGTTTCACTTGTATTTGCATCACTCCCATTTAACAGGTGAATAAATTGAAAAAAGATTACATGACTTTGCAGATGCTAGTAGACGAAACTAGTAGGTAGATGAGAAATCAGTGTCTGCCTGACTTCATACCTAGTCATCCCTTGCTTATACTCATTTTTCAGATACATGAAAGAAAGAATGAAAGGATAGATTCATATTAGATCCAGCACTGTGGTTTCAAAGCATTCTAGTTATTTTTTCACATCACTACTAAGGCATTCAAGTCTCTGCCTGAACTATTATCGAAACAAAACAAATAAATGTTTAGTAAAACATGCTGTTTTACTTTTTCAATATACTTAAAGATGTAGTCTTCAATGAGATAGTTTGTGTTGATCACGAAGCCCCATCACTTGCTGAGGAGCTATTGGCAACTGATGGCTGCTAGGAGAGGAAGAGTCACTTTTCATTAGGGATGTTGTACCCTGGAGGCTACCCATGCTATAGTAGATGGTGATACACATGCACATATGGGTAACAGTTACTGGATTAAGTACATTTAAAAAAAATTAGAACACTTGAAATTGGGAGGGGAAAGTAGTAGGATGAATCACTAGTTAGTGTTATTAGAGAGGGGAAATAGGTAAGATTTGAGAAAAACACATTATACACATTTATAAGATTTCTAAATAACTATTAGAATATTTTCCTCATTTAAATGTGGAAGCATACCTTTACGTCTTTCTGAGGAGATAGGATACTAAAAGCAGTTTGAAGCCCCAGTCATTATTCAAATGCCTCCTCTTTTCCTGAGCTGTTTAAGAATGAGTCAGTTTTAGGGACTCTTCCCTCATTTGCTGCTATTTTAAAATGCATTCCATCTGCACTGGAAAGAAATTATTCCAATAGTTGCCCTGGAGACTTCAGTTCCTATGAAAGCATCAGATACATTGTTAGAAAGTGGCTACTGGTGCAATCTGTTAATTTAATGATCCTTTGGCCAGGTTACTAGTTCTTGGCTTTGTAAATGTCATAGAACATGAGCCAGAAGACTATCTGTTTGATCCAAAGTATTGATTCTAAAAACTCATTCATGTGCCTCTCTCCATATTTCAATCAATGTGCCTCTTTGTTGACATATTCTCACCAGATTCAACAGTGGGATGAGCAAACAGATTATTTAATATCATAGAATGTCAATTATAATACATGTTAATCCATGGATGCATCACAAGTCATCGCATCACCATTATGTTGCTTTTCTCTGATTTGATGTCTATGAGTCACCATAGTCTGTCACAGATTTAAAACTAAGTGAAAAAGTCCTCTTTGACATCTTATGCCCACTCATCTTGAACAAATCTACAGTCTGATGGATTTTACCCACGCAATGTTAATGTTGTTATAGGTACAATTCACCCAGTGAAACTACTAGGTTCTTGTCTCTCTGATCAATGATTTGAACACTTGGATAATAGTAACAGGAAGGGAGATGGTTTATTAAATGAGAGAACAGAAGGAGCTTGGAAAGATGCCAGAGTTGGACCCAGATTCAGGCATCAAAACAATCAAGTCAGGGAGGGCCCTTGTGACATTTTAAAGGTAATTTACATATTACACATGCTTTCTCTGGTGGCCTCTCTTTTCTTACCTATAGTGAACACTCAGCACAGTGAGAGTTGTATGTTGCTGACTGTCTATATGAAAAACGTTAGTCCTTTTAAAAAAGCAATAATAACACACAGTAAAGACTGCTTGCTATAGCATTTAAAGACTAGTCACTGCCTACTTTAAAGGTTATATTCCTTGACACTGCTTTCCCATATTGTAACCCTCAATAGTTGGTGAGTTTTTAGGTACAAGGGGTAGATTAAGAATTCTGAAGTCAAAAAACATATCCACTTTGGAACTCAGGCTATTTATTATTGTTATTTATCAGCCACATGAGTTTTGGTGGATTAGTTGACATTACTGAGTCTGTTCATATCTCCACCAGTGAAAATAGTGAAGTATACTTCAAAGATTTGGAGAAGAATAAAGGAGATAATGTATGCACATTGTAAAGCTCGAATATATCTTAATGAGATACTATTGTGTCTCATGAAAAACCATTGCTGATATTCACAATTTCTCCTTGCAAATGCCATAGCATATATGTTTGTATATTGTAATCTTCATATCACATAAGATTCTACATTGTTTATAGTTGATAATTACCTAAAAGCTTGTTGTGTTGATTTGAAATAAAATGATAGCTTAATCATTTAATAGCTGAGGTTTGTTAACAAGTTTTTGAAAATTACATTGGTTGTTTCCAAATGTGTATGTACATATTTCAAAATTCAGGTGTATATATGAATGAGAGATTATTTTCACTGACCAAAATTCAATGTAATAATATATTTTTAAACTATTCATTATACCACTGTCTTAGTTAGGATTTCTATTGCTGTCAAGAAACACCATGACTTTGGAAACCCTTATAAAGAAAATATTTTATTGAGGGTGGCTCATTGATAATTTCAGAGGTTCAGTCCATTATGATTAAAGTGGAGCATGGCAGAATGCAGGGAGACAAGTTGCTGGTGCTGAGAGTGCTACATCTTGCAGGCAATAGGAAGTAGACTGACATCACAATGAGAGAAGCTTGAGAAAAAGAACCCAAAGCCTGTCCCCACAGTGACACACCTCCTCCAACAAGGCCATACCCACTCCAACAAAGCCACAACTCTGAATAGTGACACTCCTTTTGTTGGTCATTTTCTTCCAAACATCCTCAAACATCTGCTCATAATCCTGGCCATGATCTTCTGAGATTTAGTAGCCTTCCACTAGTAAACTGGACCTACTGATGTTTCCATTTTCCTTTAGTGCCTGTTTAATTTCTCTTTGAAGGTAAACCTCCTTTTATGCAATAAACTTTTTAAGCATAATCAGCAATTATCTATAAAAAAGAACAAAATCCATATGTTAAGCACCTATTGTGAATAGTGTGTCTAAAGTTACAAATTTAGACAGTGATTTGTATATTTTGTTTTCTTCAAAGTGAAACATCAATCCCATCTGTCAGAAAAACTTAGCTTAGTGCCTTGAGTGTTTTTACTCATACTGATGAAAGACAAAATGTAGCTGGGTGATTAGGTGAGACCTAGAAAAATAGGAGAGAGAGAGAGAGAGAGAGAGAGAGAGAGAGAGAGAGAGAGAGAGANGAGACAGAGAGAGACAGAGAGAGAGACAGAGAGAGAGACAGAGAGACAGAGACACAGAGAGACAGAGACACAGAGAGACAGAGACAGAGAGCCTGATCTGCTATTTAGCTGTGCAGAGCTCATATAAACAAGTCTGCTGGATGTTCTGGGACTGGGAATTCATTTAAAAGAAATGACAAAGTCATAACACATGTTTAAGTTCTCAAATGAACCATTTGTATCATGGGTCTTCACTTAATTGGACTAAGTGAAAACAATGAAATATTATGCTTGTTTCTTATTTTAATTTTAATATTTGTTTTGAAACAGTTTCCTCCAAGATTGAAACATTCCATCCTGTCAGGAAACTTTAAGCAGGAGGCAAACAACTCAAAATACCTTCTGGAAGTCCCTAAAATTGACCAGATTTGGCAGGCTCCTCCCTGCCAGAATAAGTTGTAAAACTTGAGAGACCCTCCCAGAGGAATAGAGTTAAGCTGCAAAGAAGACTCTCAGATCAACCAAGTTGCAAAGAAGATTCAGGCAAGCTCACCTACAAAGACTCTGAGATGAAATCAGCAGCCTGAAAGATATAAAAACCATCTGAGCTGCAAAACCAGCTGAGGCACCTGAAAAGGCCATGCTCCAACCTGTAGAGATGCCTGCAGACTATGCAGTGTGCTTGAGTTTCCAAGATTTGTTATCTGGGGTGAAGTATGATGATACAGTTGCCTTCAAGTCATTTCTGCTCTGGTCAGTAACCCCTCACCTATGCTCAAGGTTCACCAAATTGGGCTTGGGTGGGGTCTATACATTAGTCTGTCATGGGCTCCATATCTGGTGTGAGTAGACATGAATGTAGTGGTGAAGAGTTCCTAAGACACAGGTAATTAATTTCTTCCAGGAATAAGCAGCTGCATAGGATACTAAATCCCTAGTGGTCAACTCTGGCCACATATACATAATGATCAACACTAAATGAATTCAGTAGGTTGAATATGCATGTGTATATGTGTGTGTGTAAATAATAAAGAAAAAGTGTCCATTGAGGAAGTGAAGTGTAGGGGGGAGCTGAGAATGCTGAAGATGCAATACTTTTGTTTAATTTTCCCCAAAAAACATAAAATTAAGAAAATATATAAATGTGTTTGTTTACCTCAATACTTAAGACTACTTTCACAGAACAATATACCATAAGTAAAACTGAGAAACTCTGTAGACATTTGTGACTTGATAAATGGTGAATAGCAACTATAGGTAAAGAGTGCAATGCTAAGAGAGCTAAAAAATTCAGGTTGAAAATTGAGCTCAGATAATGAACAATTAATTCAGAAAAAAGAGTAAAATATATTGCAAACATATAAAGAGATTCTCAACTAATCAAGGAATGCAAAATCAAATAATGAAATACCATTTTCCTTATGACAAAACAAGAAGAGTCAGTGTTACTCTTTCAATGCTGTACTTGGGAATGGACAAATAGCTCAGCAGTTAGGAGCATTGGATACTCTTCCAGAGGACCCAGTTTTATTTCTTAGTACCCATACATGGGGGCTCACAACCATCTTTACCTCTAGTTACAGGGGATCCAATGCCCTCTTCTGGACTCCACAGGCAACTGACACACTTTTGGTCCACAGACATTCATGCTAGCAAGACATTCATACAAATAATTTTTCTAAAAATACTATGGGATTATGACAGACAAGTTGAAATAACCAGTACAAAATTTGCAAATTAAGGCACATTTGATGTAGGAGGGTCATCTGTCTATGTGTTACTTTCATTGGTTAATAA
>LOEQ01004877.1:85126-99689 GCA_001685075.1 Bramus lutescens | reverse complement strand
TCTCTCTCTCTTTCTCCTTCTTCTGGAGAGGCAGCTTCTGCCTCTTTCCCTTCTCCCCCTTCTCCCCTTTCCCTCTTCTTTTTTCTCTTTTGCTTTGTCTTCTTCTGCCGCCCCGCCACTAAATAAACTATATCCAAGCTCTCTCCACATGGCCTATCTGTCTGTCTCCCACATGCCAGGGGATCTGGGTGGCCTTCCATCACCCATCTCGGGTCACCCACGTCAAAAACAAAGTTGTTTACTGGGTAGTGAGGAGATTTATCTTAGGATAGGCCCTGGGTCTTAAACTTTGCTTACTAAATTAAACCTACTTTAAGACTTGGGCAGGGTTAATGTTGATAATCTTTGTTTTACTTTGGTAAAACATGCCCTACATCTCAAACTTCATTCATTTTTCCTCACTGGTACTCCATCCTCTTTCTGTATTTTGCTGCGTTTCATACCTCCCAGCTCTACCTAACTTTTGTCTCTTATTCAGATTTATTTTGTTCCTTTTCAGTTGTATCATGGACTCTCAGGTTTGGAAGCTTTATCATTCTTTCATGAACCTATCTATAAGGCTTGGACAGTATGTGCAAAATATTCTTCTTACCCATCTTTCCTAGATCATCTCTGCTAATAAGGAGCTGACAGTTTAAATGGAACATGGTTAAAGCTTTCTAAAACCTTTGAAGTACTCATGTGCTCATTGTCCCTTTATCATGTATGACTGCTGATTAAACATGTCTCTTTAAATAGTACTGCTCAAAAAACAAGTGCCTCTTTCACTTATGCAGAGTAGGCTGGAAATATATGCTCTCTTTTTCTCAGTGTTGTGCTTTGATTAATGCACTTTAAGATCAGATTTGTCTTGCCAGTCACACAGCATTCATCAGTCCTACTGAACTTGCAGATGGCTACAATACTTGTCACCTTTCTGCTTGCTGATTCTAAGTTATATCACCCCATTTCATCCTTTGGTATTCAATATGCTAGACTCAAATATGTTTATCATTGATAATGAGAACATATAGTCAACATTCATACTTGATGTGATCATTGGTACACTGAGTCTGTCATTTGATGTAATTTTTAGCTGACACCTCTGATTCTGATATGCAGACCATTTATATTTTCCTTTTATTAATTCATAAAGCAAAATGTACACAGGCTACATTCTTTGAGCACTAAAATTTTTACCTAGTTCTTTCTCCAGGTAGAAGGCCACCTGATAAAACTACCAACCTGGCTTTGTCCATCTTACTATATGCAATGAATAGTATTTATAGAGCTTCAATGCAACCAGCCTCTGCTAGGGATGAGTTTCTTATTGAGTATTTTGTAGCAGAACTTATAATTTTCATTATTATCTCTACTTTTCAGTCGAAGAAACAGAATCATAGAGAATGAATATCTGTTCAACGTCACAACAGATAGACAATGGCTCTAAGAATTAACCAATGTATGTTTCACACCAGAGTCTAGGCTATAACCTAGTAGACTACACCATAGCCTTTTCTTGAAAATCCAGCCTTCTGAAATCCAAATAAACATCACATATAAGATACTTTGGACCAGGTAGAAGAAAGCTATTAACAAGGATATGTCTGATGTGTTTTTGTATGGTTCTGTGAGAACAGTGGCTAGAATCGAGTGAAAAAAGGACAGGGAAGATAGAAGTATATGTAGTGAGGAAATGGAGTGAAGATAAGAGGAATAATAAGTCTTTCACCTGCACAGTTCTGCAGGCGTGCGCGCGCGCGCACACACACACACACACACACACACACATACACACACAAACTTAGTGCTCTTTCTATATTGAGAACAGTGTAGGAGGCAAGGGCAAAGAATAGGGAAGCCAGAAGACCATATGATCCTTCAGGAGACAGAAGTGGTCCTGAAGGCCACAAAAGACAAGTTTCCTCTCACCTAAACTCAGAGGGAACGTATTATAATACACTCCAAATGAGAATGTAATGTAAATCCTACCTATAGGAGATTTAAAAAAAACTGTGCTATCATCACCAGATAAACTTCAATTTACAATGGATTTCTGCTGTATTTCCTGGTCTTGGTGAACCTTTTTTTCTAATCATCACTAGATGGCAATTGTGAATACCTCTCGTTTTAAGAACATCTACTCCAAGAACATTTGCACTAGATGGCGCTAGAGCCATTTCCCCTTGAGGCAGGCTTGCTTCCTAGAATTTGTTGACATAGAAGTCTAGTTATTTACCTCTAGAGCACAGACCTCAGAGAGAAATTCAATAGTCAGTTCTGTTAAAATGGTCTGTTTTGTTGTGACTGCTTTTCTACATGGCATGGATCATTTATTCCCAGTGTAGTGATTGTCACCTGAGTTTGTAATTCAGCATAGATCAAGAGGCCGTTTAGTTTACATGCTTTTGCCTTGAGCTTGTTGATTGAGGCCTTATCACAGTGGAAGGTCGTAGTTACTTCTGCCTTATACCATTTCTGATATTAGCTACCAACTTGCTTCTGAGTAGATAAACATATCATTGATGAAATGCCTTTTAAATCCAGGAAAGCAAGGATTTTCATGCTTCAGTTCATACCCAACTTCTTAATTTCGTGAATGCCATTCCTTTTATTTAAAATAAAAACCTAGGCGTCTGGCAAACTCTTCCCTTGTTGTTCAGCTTTAACTTTATTTGCTTTCTCTCAGTGAGTTACAGAACCTCAGTTATTGCTTGCGATAGAAATGCATTGCTCTTTCACAGTTGAACCCACAAAGCAAGTCTGAAGGGTAATTTCTTCATCTTTTCAGCACTGAAGTCTCATTGAAAATTTTCTGAGTTCTTTTATTTTTAGTTAAAATTTAATTAACAACATTTCAAATATTGTTTATATTCAAGAAGAACACTCTTACAGTATGTCACATATATAAATTGTGTACTGTTGGACTTGGAAGCAATGATTGTTTGATATTCACTTCTTTATTTTGTTTTCTTTCTAGCTTTACTTTAAAACCTGAAGTAGATTCATGAACACTTCTTTCTCTGGCTAAGAAATCTAGCAGTGTATACATTTTTGAACATAAGTACTACAAATCAACTCCCAACTTTCTTTGTGAAAGGAAGAAGCCTATGTAATTATGATCTCACATTTTGAAGTTTCTAAGTGTGTTTCTAGCTCCCCTTCATTTGTTCATCAAAATTCTGGAGTGGAGTAAGGCACACAACCACTATTCACCATTGCAATCTCTAACAGGGCGAAGTTACTTGTACAGATGAAGGGTCTACTTCAAGGCAACAAAGTTATGGGGTACAAGAGCAAAGATGCAACTTTAGACTTTACTTAGCACAATTATTATAGTCCAATTGACAAGATGACAGAACTGGCTACGCCAACTCATTTTAAGCCTCTACTTCTAGACTTATTTGAGTTATAATAATTTCATCTAGAGTTTGGGTATATAATAATTAGCATAGATCAATATTTATAGTGTAATAAACTGTTTAATTTAGAAGTAAAATTTAGAATAAGAATTTACAGGGCAAATACAAAAATCTATTGCTCATGGCATAAAGGTACTAGCAACATCTATTGCTGTATGCTTTAAAGCTTAAATAAATTTATAAATTAATTACTAAAGCAGAGCTCCTTCATATTGAACAAATGAAAATTTGTTCCTTGAGTCAACTCAAAATTTCTATTTTAGGTATGGTTATCTGTTTTTCAAAGGAAAATGAAAGTGGAAAATGTTAAGTGTTTTGAAATACCACCTTCCTCTTTCTCAGTGTGCTTGCTTATTAATACAGTTTGAATGGATTCTTGCTTTGACATGAAAGTTTATTTTTAAAAGAACTGTGGAGAATCTGTTACTATAGCAATAATTACTTAGTCTTCAGCTATTTAATCTTAGAATAACATGAAACCTTAGTGTCAATGCAATCCATATTTAAAATGGATGCCAACTTGGAGATATGGCTTGGTACTAGAGATGTTTGGCTAGCACCTCCAATGCCCTGAATTTAATTTTGCTGTCTAGAAAACAACAAAATAATGTCAATATAGCAATTGACTTTATAAGTGATTATGATGTTCATGATAAAAAGAATTTTATTTTTGAGGAAGAGGTTGCTTATTTTTAATTTTCCTTCAATCTTAACATACTAGCATTCTGATGATGGGGGAGAAACATTTGTGGATAGTGCCCATGCTGCTGGAAACACAAGAAGTGAGTGACTGGACACAAACCACAGCATATATGCACTGAGAGCCTGAAGCTAACATCCAGACATTGCACTGTGCATAGCATCACAGCTCTCAGTTCTGTCAGACACTGAAATACATCAGCTACCACATGTGAACATTGCATCTTCTTAATTTCAGCATTTACTCTACACAGTATTTCTGCTCTCATAGAAACATAATAGTTTATAGACAACAAAAACATTAACTATATCCCTACTAGTATTCTTCAGTATATATCAAATTAGTATATTTTTGGGTTTTACTGTGTTAGAATGTTTGTTTTTAAAATTTGCTATTTGAGTTTCATAAGAATTTTGGCTTGAGGTCAGCACAGAATTTCCAACAGTTTTTTTTCATTGCCTAGTAAACATACTTCTGCCATTTTGTACTACACATTTATGTAAAATGGCACTTTCAGCAACGACAATAATAGAATCAAAATATTGTTCAACTATGAAAACATTGAAATTGTTCTATGTGTTGTAGAATCAAATATTCTGACAATACTTAACTTTTAAGTAAAAAAATAAAGAAACCCTTCCACGTCATTAGCAGGCAAATTTGCTTTCATCTTTAACAAATGGTAAAACTATCTGAATAACAAAGAATTGGTTTCAAATATATGCCTTTCTTACTTATTACTTATGTTCTTGATTAATATATGCCTGTGACACTTCACATTTCTTAAGTGCAAAGGGACCTTTATGGAAAAAATTTCAGAAGCCTCTGTCTATTCACTTTTTGTTCTAGTGTCTTTGGTGTGGAAAGGTAGTCTGCAGATTAACAAAAGAGAGATGTAAACACCAACTAGACACAAAGCCTTTGATCTAAAATGCTATCCTGTCATGCTAGGGCAATGGTGGTACAGAACCTGCAGGAGTGATCAGCCAATATCTGATTTGACTTAAGGCCTCTCCACGAGATGGAATCCATACTTGGTACTGCTTGGGTCATCAAGTACCAGAGTCTAGATAACCCAGTGACCTAGGGTAAAACCAAATACTACTGCCCTAAAAAAATTGTGATAAAATGACTCCTAAAGTTATTCTACTATACTTATAGATCAGTGTCTTGCCCAGTCATCATCAGAGAAGTTTACTCCTGCAGCAGATGGGAACAAATACAGAAACCCACAGACTGACATTTTACACACACACACCCTACCCACAACACACACACACACACACACACACACACACACACACACACACAGAGAGAGAGAGAGAGAGAGAGAGAGCTCTTGGAACTCTCCGCTCTAAATGGGATGTCTCTAATATATCCCTTCCTTCAGATTTCAGCAAACCTTGAGGAAGAGGAGGGAGAAAGAATGTAAGGAGAGAGGACAGAGGACACCAGGAAAACAGGGCTCTTTGAATCAGCTGAGCAAAGCTCATACAACTCACAGATTCTGAAACAGCAAGCACAGGGCCTTCATGGATCTGCATCAGGTCCTTTGTGTGCATATATTTCATATGGTTTCATACAGTTTAGTGTTCTGATGGGACTTCAGAGTATGTGAATGAGTAGGTCTGTGACTCTTGAACCAGCCCTTCTCCTTCTGTTGAGTTGCCATTCCAAGTTTAATATGGTGGTGTTTTATCTTACTATATTTTATTTTGTTAAGTTTTGTTGCTACCTTTTACAAACCTATTCTTTTCTAATGAGAGACACAAAGAAGTAGATCCAGATGGAAGGGGAGGTGGGGATAAATTGGGAAAAAGGGGAGCTGCAATGAGAATAAATTGTATGAAAAAAGAACCTACTTTTAATAAAAGGGGAAAAAAAGAAGCCTTTGTCTAAACTCCCAGGAACTCTTGAAGTCACCAATTCATACGTTCACTTACATTTTCCCTGTTTGTTTTCTAGTGACACTGAAATTATTTAATAAATTCTTTAAATAGTCATGTTCTTTCTTGCTTCAGTCTTCAAACAAACTGTTCGTTGTTTTACCATATACAATTCATTATGTTTGAGACTGCTCATTCACTGTCATTCTCTTGTCCTACACTATGGGTTCCATGATGTCCGGAATCATTTTATGAACTACTACAAAACATAAAAGATGTGCTAGACCCTAGAACTACACCTGGCTGCTCTTTTCCCTAACTCCTCCATTGTCCCTGACCTTGCTTCCTGCTCCTTCTCTCTCTCTTTTTACTTAGTTTTGTGACATATGGTGAGTGATTGTTCTACATAATTTTATAATATAATATACTAAGGAGACATTCATTTTGCCTTGTTCATGGGAGAATTTGTGTACTTACTCTTTTCTGTTTCTACAGGCTGTCTACATTATTTCATCACATAACTTTTATCTGCTATGTTCACATTTGATAACTTCCTTCTTCTTATAGGGACCCTAAGACTGTGCTGGGCCTACCTACAAGGATTTTCTGTCTTAAAATCCTTCAGGCAATCACATTTGTGAAGTATTTGATCTTATAAGGTGATATCCAGGTTCCAGAGATTATAATGTAGACTTTTAGGGTTATTATTCTGCTCACCATAAGGTCCTAATAAATGAAAAAAAATAAGGATAGGTGTAGTAGTCAGCAGCAAATAGAACCTTATGCTGATCGTGCTTCAGCTCAACAACTCTCCGAATTAAAGTCACTGGTCAATCACTTCCAAATATTTCTTCTATATCTTCACTATTACTTCCCTGACAGACATTCCACAAGGTCTTCCTACCCAGCCCATTTCAGCAGTGTCCTCTGCTCACACAGTGATCATCACTGCCTGTCTTCTCTTTATTTCTAGCCTGTGGTACTTGGGTCTCTGTTTCTCTGGCATTCTGGCTGCCTACCTCTTTTATTCCCATGATCACTTTCCTCAAATCTAAACCAATTATTCTGTTCATTGTTTATAATTCTGAGACTCAATTTTCCCAAGTACTTGTCTCTAATTGCATCCTCACATACTTTTGTTCACTTAGTGCAATACCAGTGCTGATACTCTATCATTATCACTTATTTAACATTCAAATTATGATTGTTTCTCCTTATCCATAATGTCTTAACAACCATTTTTATAGTAATAATTTCACTTAACATGATTGGAGTTGTTACTGCATATTAGTACTGGAGTTTCTATGGAGCAAATACAGTTGTTTTCCTCATAAAACAGCTTGCATTTCAGTTAAAATATACTCACACACATAATTGCCATTAATGCTCGTAAATTTCAGTTCTAACTTTCCTTATTTAATTGAGACCTTAGTTTATTAAGCTTGCCAATTTCTCGCCATCATCACACTACCAATTTAGTTTTAATCTCTTTCTTTCTTGTACATCTCCCTTCAGAAGGTTTTCACTGATGATGCTATTGCACACTTCACTTGAAAAGGAGAAGATTGGTAGCTCTCTCCCTTTTTCCATCGTTCTGTCCTTCCTTACTCCTTCACTTTTTCTTTTCTTGCTTAAACCCAGTCTTCTTTGTTTCTTTGTGATGGAGCAAATCTGCTTATACTTCAGATTTACTAGTAGCACAGAGTAAGACCTCTTTCTGGTAAAATCTTGCAAACAGTCTTCATATGGAGATAGGATGGAGGTTCTGGGTGCAAGACTGAGCAGTGGGAATGTCCAGATGGCCATGTCAGTTAGCTGGAAATCTTTAGGTGACATGGTTGAGGAGAGCGAATAGCTTCAGTGTCTCAGCAGGGAACTCCACTGAAGTAACTGCAGATCCATTAATGTCTGTACAAATTCAGCTGTGATCTTAACAAACCCTGGTTGAGCTTTAAGCTTTTATTGCTTTTTATTTCAAGCATAAAGCAGATGCCACACAGGTGTGGTGGTGAAGAACATAGAAAAAATGTGTTTGTCAAATTGTCTATGGTATCCCACTCTTTCTTGAATGTTTTGAGTTTTTTTTTCAGAATAAAATACTTCTGGAGATGGCACTAAGAGTCTAAGTATATCATACTGTTGTTGCTTTGATTGAAGCAATGGGAAAACTAAATAAGCATATCACACATACAGCCATATATGTCCTAGACTTTCCAAGTATGGATAGATTAAACAGACAAGGAAGGAGATTGAATATATCAATAGCCTGTTCTTCACTGTTTCCTTTTATGAAGTTTTGAAATAAAGGTAGTTTCTTCAAACTAACACTAGAGATCTAGTCAGTAGTATATTCTCAGCTCTGCTTCTCTTATTTTCTACAACTTTTGCTGCTAAAGAGATTCAGGTCATGAAATTCTCAAAACAAACATTCTATTTCCCATGGCATGGTCTTGTTTATGAGAAATTTGTTTTTCCTTTCTCCTGTAGATTGCATCTTATCTCCTCATTGCATATGCCTAGCTAGCTACAATATTGGCGCTATCTATAGACGGGTATATAAATAGTATTAACTGTGCACCAGCAACTTATGAGTATGGATTGTGTTATGTATTACAAGTCTTATTATACAGATTTATTTGAATACAACCAAACTTTTTGCCAATTCTTGTAATGTGCCAGCAACATCAGATCATGAGACTTGCTACACCATAGTTCCATTGCCTTACTCATCTCTGTCTCTTCTTGTTTTCTTCCTTTTCGTATGCTCTCCACTATTAGTTCTGTAGGTCTGGGGCTTTCTGAGATACCTGCATGGCACTTAGGAATGTCTAAATACCAAGGCTTACTGGGGACAACCTCTTTTCCAACACTCATAAGCCTTGAACTTGGCTTACTAGAAACTTGTCCTTGAACGTTTGAATATCTTTCACTTTCTGTTTTCTTCTGGTATTGAATCCTTTGAGCTAACTTTCAGTCTCTAGGTAATAGTCTCTGGTTTTCATCTCCCAACAGATCTGGATACTCTGGTGTTAGTCTATCATATTACAAATTAAATGTAACTTCTTTTGTTTCATGTTACTGTATTTTTCTTGGTGTTGTTTCTGGAAAAGCTGTTATTCTGTAAGATAACTTTTCCTCAGTCATTCTTTTCCCTGGATCCATTCAGTTTTTATTTTTAAACAATAGTTTCCTCCATAAGGCCCATAGGTTGCAATATGTGTTTCATGTGCATTTATACTTGAGAAAAATTAAAAAAAATATTTCCTTTGGATTATACATGTTACATGAAAAAATACAGGGCTATGATGGCTTCCTTTTTATCATCTTCTTTCTACACCTATCTTTTCTTCACAGACTAGAAGCAAGAATGACTAACTATGGATGGGGGAAACTTGTGCAAGGAAGGTATATTCTTAAGACCTTTTCAATACTATTTACATTTTTAAAAATAAATATGTGAATAAGTTACATACAATGAATACATAACTGACTAGTATTCGGCAATTTCATGTTGGGCTGAGCCATTTGCTACACACAGATCATACTTTTCTCAGGTCCCTGGATAATACCTCATAAATGACAGTTATTTATCAGGGCAACTGGCTCTGTCATAATAGCTGCCTTCATTTATTTCTTTATGATGATAATTTTACAACATTTTACACCATTTTCCTCTCTGAGAAATGAAACCAGGAAGGAAGTGAGGCTTTAATTATAGTATTTATGGAATTATGTTAATTCCATGAGAATGGATTAAAGCAATGGTATTCAATATAAATTTTCTGTGATGATGCAGATATTCTCTGTCTTGTAAAATGTGATGCTTTCTATTTGTATATGACTACCAGTCACTTAAATTATGAGTAGTGACAGAGTACATTTTTAAAAAGTTAAATTTATTTTGAGAATTTTATGCAATATGTTTTTAATCATATATGTTCTGCTCCTTCAACTCCTCCCAGATATTCTTCCACCTCCCCACTCACTGAACTTTGTTTTTTCTCTCTCTTAACAGAAAACACACAAAAAGACCATGAAGTCTGATTTGTATTAGTCAACTTTTCCAGAGCATGGTACCTGCTCCAGGATGTCATTTTGCTGTAGGAAAATTACTTTCCCTCTCAAGGAAGACCCCCTGAGAAATCTACGATAGGAGCAGATGGCCCAGATGTCTAAGTTCTACATGCAGAACAGTTTCAAGACTGCAGCTGAGATGATCAAGCTTCACAGAATACTCCTGTCAGGACTTGATTATAATTCTAAATTTTCTTTAGGTTCCTATAAGATTATCAGTGCCCCCAATCAGTGGGAAGTATCCTAGAAAACTATGCCCACATTCCCCCCACAAAATGGACTCTGGATGATTGTCTTTGTTTTGAGTCTTGGTTACAAGTTGTTATGGATTATGGTCAGGAAAACAGCTAAACAAAGGAGATTAGATTCAGAGTTTCTGTTTTGAAAAAAAGGGGGGAAGTGCTGTGGGACAAAGGTCTCATACCCTGTAAAGATTTGTCAGTTGTATTGATTTAATAAAATGCTGACTGGTCAGTAGCCAGGCAAGAAGTATAGGAGGGATTATCAGACAGGATATATAGGCAGAGCAATCAGAACAGCAGAATTATGGGAAGAGGAAAGGCTGAGTCTGCAGTTGTAACCCAGATGCAAAGAAACAAGATGAGAATGTCTTGCTGATAAAAGTTACCAAGCCATGTGGCTGACACAGGCAAGAATTATGGGTTAATGTAGGATGTAAGAGTTAATAAGAAGCCTGAGCTAGTAGGCCAAAACGTTTATAATTAATGTAGGCCTGTGTATTTCTTTGGGACTGAACGACTACAGGACTGGATGGGACAGAAACCTCTGTCAACAATCTACTGAAAGGAGAGTTCTCTTATGAAGGTTGAGTAAGACATTGACTTGTGGATATAACAGTATGCCATTAGAAGTCACTTTATTGCTACATTAATTTAGCAGAATAATAGTAGTCAATGTTCTCCTAGGCTTGTGACCTATCTGGCCTCAGATTCTTGACCTTGTTGAGAGTACCTTTTAATCCATATTATTTAATGTAATGGCTGTTACATTGGGCAGCTAAGAGCTCGAGTATTTTTGTACATAAGTGGCTATTTGATTGCAATTGAAAGTCTCTCAGAAACCTTGTACCACATGTATACTGTACATGGCTGGGATCTTTGTTATAAGTAGTCTTCCCCATTGCTTATGGTTTTGGAATTTTTAGAGCATTTTCCTTATTTCTTGTTGATGCCTAGTTATATTTTTCTTCAACAAATGTGTTCTAATGCATGGTTGTGACATGTGCTGTTTCTGAATGTACAGAAATTTTATTCAGTGACATTTACATAGATTTGATCAAACACATTTAATTTCCTCCCACTAAGGAACTCATTTAGTGTGAAAAAGTAATTCTCACAACACTGAGAAAGCAGACTTGAAGAAGAGATATAAATAAAGAAGAAGAGTTAGAAGTATTATTTTAATTTACCAAGTACTGATTACTAGAGTCTCAATTATCACTTTTGGAAAAAATTACTCAACATGGGGGGATGTAATTCAGTGGTAGAGTACCTTTCAATCACATATGAGGTCTTGGATTCTATTACTAGCATCAAAATAAACAAGCATACACATTGCACTGGCTAAGAAAATTTAATTCTGTTACCAGGCACCTCCCCTTAATAGCTTTTGACATTTGCCCTGAAATTCACATGGGTTCTTAGTGGTATGCATCCTCCCCAGAATGACGTTAATGCTATTAGATAAAAATGAAAGAATAGTGTGCTAATCAACTGCTTGTTCTGGCTTTTGCAAACTCTTATCATTGTGGGAAAGGGGACAGAGCAGTTTTCTCTCTCCCTGTGAAATAGGAATGAGAGACTATTAAGGGGAGAAAAGGCATATTCCCATGCAGCTGCTGATTCTTTACAAGCAAGATAATGGTAATGACCACCTTCAGGTACCCTTCCTCTAGCCCTCTATGGCATGACAAGGTCTCAATTTGGTTATAAGGCTGTTGTACTTCTGTTAGCAGTAAGAATAAATTCATTTAATTTTAGTCTAAATTTGGATTGAGCCTCTGGGTCTTTCCAAGTGGATTTGATTTCCATAACAACAAAACAAACAAAAGATTGAATCACCCACCATTTGAAATGAATTAGCAAATCTGTTACCTGGCACCTTTTCACCTCGTTTGTTTCTTTATAATTGCCTATCCTGCCTCTTGGAAGATTTAAAGTGACAGAAACTGCTTCTCTCTGTACCGTAGAATTGCTCATTCCACTGTATAGTGACGTATACACTTCCATTTTCATGTTACAACATTCCACAGGTCGAAGAAATAGCTCCCTTTTGCACATAGCTTGCTATTTTAGCTGTGGCATCCACGGCAAACATTTAACTTTTTTTCACCGCCAGGTCCTGGTCATCTTGAACTGAACATGTGCTAGTTTGTCAATGGTACATTTGAGGTATTATCTCAAATTGAAATTGATAGTCCAGGTAAGATGTGGTCACTGACATTTCATGAGAATTACAAAATTATCCAGACTGAAGATTATCTCTTTCCCTTCCTTTTTAAAACAGGGCTATACCAATACTCATCTTGATCATTGATCTACTAGAAGTGTGTTGTCTTACTCTGAAGTATTAAGCAACATCTTGCTTCTATTCACATGGTTATGTTTAGGTTGACTTCATATTAAACTCACATTAGGCATTATCTTGATACTTTGGGGAATACATTGATAGATGCTCCTATAGAATTCAGTTATTTCTCTTGTTTCCTAGAATGTGATTGATAAGAAATCTTACTGTTTAGTCTTTTATTATCCCTCTTTCTATTATCCTCAGCTTTGTGTCAAAACTATGCTATTTTAAATGTATTCTTTGTGATCTAACAGTTTGATTTGATAATTAAATAGAAGATGTGATCTTTGAGCTACCAGAACCATAATGTACAGATTACAGAGCAAAGGAAAAAGCTACCTTTATGTCAGTCATATTGAACTTGAAAAACAACAATGATGGATTTGAATGCCTCAAAAGAAGAAAAAAAATAGAACAGAGAAAAGATCTTTAAGTATAGAGAGACTTGACTAGCATAAATATTAAAAACATTGCCAGGTAGGTTGATCACACTAAAACAGTAATCATGTGGAAAGGCTAAGTCTTTGATTGTATCAATTGGCAGTGTCAATGATTCAAAGTGAAGCAGACAATTTTGGCAGTATTTTAAGGGCACTTAGGAACTTTCTAGACTGCAAGAAGTTTTAGTTTTACTTCTTTGTCAGAGACCTTGGCCTTGGCAACGCTTGTCCCATGTGATCAATAAAAGAACAGGCATAGACAAGATGGTTGAGAAACAAGTTTATTTTTGGTTTCATACTTTCATATTTTCATTTATGCAACAAATTTGTTTTGATTAGTAGTAAATGTTAGGTATTTTCTTACATGTTGGCATAAATAATAAACCATACTGACAAAGCTCAATCTTTCATGAAACTTAAATTTTAATGAGAGGAAGGAAAATAAAGTATAAGAAATTACTTTTCTGGCCAGTGTTATTTTATATGAGCTCTGAAATATGAGAAAGGAAGAAAATTGATACTTTCCCAAAAATATGGATTGTCTTATATTGCAGTAAAAAAATTATAGTGGAGTCATCTCATCACAAAAAATTATAAAAGAACTGTTTAGCTGTTATTTCTCCAGAAAGGCGAGGATGTAAATGTTTCCATGCTCAGTCGCCTGCTACTTCTGCAGCACTGACTTTAATCCATCTCCTTTGATACATGATGCTTTTTGTTCCATTGTCATGGCATGTTTTGTCCAAAGCACTGGATTCCTTTGCCAAGTTTGCTTACTACTAAACCATTATGGATACTTGACTCAGCTAAGTCTCACTTCTTTTACATCCATAATCAGAACTGATAAGATCCCTTTGTGAACCTTCAGTATGTGGTAGCTACAGATATTTTGATATTTAACATATTTTAAGACATATACCCAAATGTTATATCAAATGTTTAAATTGGTTACTCACTGAGGTTTTGTAAGAGCCCATTCACATTTAAAAATAACTGTTTTCTTGCAAGTTTGGGAGAATCTAATTTCATCTAACATCATTTTCTAGAATTTTAACTTTCTTTAGGAAATAGTAAACTAGTTAGTGGCATTACTGAAATCCAAGTCCCTTAGCTCTTAATGTCATTTGTCATAAAGTCTTCATCATAGAACTAAAAGATTAGTGTTCAAATTACCCATTAAACTGTGTCTTGATCAAGTAGGCCAAGGTTAATATAATATTCACAGTATTGCATACATTCCTTTGGTCTTCTAACACTAGTAATGAGTGTTTGTGAATGTCCCTTAAGAAAATCCCTTATTTTTTTGCTATGTTTGTCTCTGTTTATAAACGTATTTACACCACAGAGAAAGAAATAGCAGTAACTCTTTTTTTGTTTGTTGTGTTTATTCAAGACAAGGTTTCTCTCTGCCTTTGGAGCCTGTCCTAGAACTAGCTCTTGTAGACCAGGCTGGCCTCTAATTCACAGAGATCT
>LOEQ01004877.1:46785-69701 GCA_001685075.1 Bramus lutescens | reverse complement strand
CGGTGGGGTTGACCATGACTGCAGCAAGAGGCGAGAGGGAACAGCGGCGTCTGCAAAGCTTAAGAGCAAAGTTTTACACAAGAATTTGTCCTTTACAATATATTTTTTAACATCTTTTATTGTATTCCTTAGTCTTCATCAGAGGGACACAATTAACAACATAGAAACTGAGGAAACCAACAATGCCCCATTCACAAATGGCTTGACCAGAATATACTGGTTAAAGTTCTCCTTACCCAACTCCTAGGCTTGTTCTGTAATAAAAATAAAAAAAAAACCGCGCTTATTTTCTTTATCACTTGTTCATCCAGATATCCTCACTTTAACTTTACCTATGCTGGTTAAGTCCTTCTAAGAAGGTAAGGCCAGTAAAAATTCCACTTAGGAGTCAAAATGCAAACATTTTCTTTAGAATCTTGTCTAGAACTCAACACATTCACAATTAACAGAACTGTCTGCCTTAGGATATGGTAACACTGACCTGCAGAATGTGGATGACAGGCTAAATTCAGGCCCTTGATAGCCAGCTTCTGGAAAATCACAAAAGAAAACTGAAAAAAAATTCAGAAACTGAGACCCACCCAAGGCTATTATTTTGATTTTTCTAGGGAGTGATTATATAAAGGTAGCGCTTGTTCTGGAATAATTTATATTAGAGTCACACTTAGAGGTAGCACAGTCCTATTAAGAGCTCTTAATGAAATTATTATTCAAATAATAAGATTTTATTAGATTTTAGCAGTAATGATATTCATTGCAACAGAAGATTGATCTGGAACTAAAATTTAAGCTCAGACTCTGAGTGTACAGGTTGTGTCAATGTTAGAAGAACAGTTTGATTATGAAGAGCATTATGAGAAAGTATTGCTCTAGAACATGTTTGTGCTGGACGTTCACAAAAACTGAGAAAACAATTTTGTCTTCAGTTTTAATATGAAACTTCTAATAGGCAATCTCAATTTACCTAATTAACTACAGTCTGGGATTTTACAATCAGTTGTTTCTTTACAGAAATTTAATGATACAACCAGTTATTTGTACAAGTTTACTTATCTTCTCTGCTCAGCATTTTGCAGCTTACAGCTAAAGAACAGTTTTTAGTCTGAATTTCTTTTCTGATCCCTTTCCCCCCTTTCCCCATGTTCCATGGATTGGGAATTAAATCTTAAAATATGCCCTGCCACTGAACTCCATTGTCAGACTTTTCGACTTTTTACGATTCTGAAACAAGGTGTCACTAAGTTTCCCATGCAGGACTTGGACTTGTGATTCTCCTGAATTTACCTTGCAATTAGCTGAGGTTACTGGCCTGTGCTCTAATCCACCACTTTCATCAGTGCAGTCTTGGATGATTGTTATTGAAGGGCTGTTTTATGGAAGGTGGTGTTCATCAATTACATGATATTCATCAGGGTTTGGCAAGGGCGCACAGAGACAAAAAGTTATGCAGTATGATAATGGCTATATTGTTGTTCCTTCAGCTGTTCGATTATGATGGGAACCTGAATTCATTTTTGTGCCTTAATAATTGTTCAACTTTTCTATCCATTGTTTTAAAAATATTCTGTTATTGTAATATCTCTTAAATATGAGGTGTTTTGTATTTTATAAGCAGCTGTAGAAAGAGCCCATTCTTTTTGGAGGGATACCTTGCACAGTCTAAATATAGCAGGGGGGGCCATAGTCCTGCCTCAAAGTGATGTGTTAGACTTTGTTGACTCCCATGGGAAGCCTTATGCTTTTTGAGGAGCAGTTGGGGAGTGGTGTGTGAGAAAGGTGAGGGGAGCAGGAGGAGTGGAGGGAGTGGGAACTGGGATAGCCATGCAAAATGAGAAAAGATAGTTTAAAAATAAATAATCTTTGAAAAAGAAAGTAAAGCTCTGAACTTTGGTCAGACCACCAGAATATCAGAGTCCCAATTAGTCTACTGTAAGATCCATTCATTTTCTACAACAGTTCATTGCCCCTCCCTAATCAAGGGAATTCATGAATTTTGAACATACTCACACATTAATCACTTTCTTATCAATAGTAAAAGCAATGGTTTTTCAAATAGGTTCACTTTGAATTTGTCTTTCTCATTATAAAGGTTCAAAAGGTTATTTAACTTTTTAATGTTGCATGGCATTTTAGCTTTGCAGGAATGGCCTCAATCTCATTTAAAGACTCCTGAGCCAGTTCCTAGACTAATTACCAGCTGTAGATATTCTCTCTGTGCTGAGGGTCTGCTCAGTATAATGAATGTTCATCTCTGCTGGTTGAATGGATTGCAAATGAAGTGATTAATTAGAAATATCAATTAGTGGGGAGAGCAAATATTTTTGCCACAACACCCTCCAGTTTAGAGTAGACCCCTTCATAGATCAGTGGCAACATAGCAATAAAACTGAACAGGGAGGAACCTATGCCAAGAGAAAAACAAACAGGGCATACTGACTGTTCTTTGTTCAGGAGTGGGAGGAAAGTTTCTGTGAGCCAAGGGCATCCCTTCCTCTGTCCTGATGAGTAATGAACGCCCTTGACTTGTTTCATGATAAAAACTTGTTTCAAGACGAAAACACGTACTTAACACTGAATGCTTTCTTGGCTTATTCTCTTTTTTCTAAGCTATAGAACCAGAAATTAATAGATTATCAGTGGTAACATAATTTTCTCTGCAGTAAAACATGCACGAAACTGATCATAAGCCCCCTTAGCCTGAGGGCATTTTTAAAATGAACAAAATGTTAAAGTCAAACATGGAGGCAATTAACTCAGGCATATTTTCTTCTGACCTTAGCTCATGTTTTCCAAACTAATTGATAGCTATAGTAAAATTAACTAGATTGATCTAGAGGAACTAGTGAATCTTTCCTCATTGGCAGAATTGGTTGATGTGGTGGTATGGAGAGAAACACATGTACCTTTGCCTTCCATTGCTTGGAAGGCCATGGTTCACATTTATATTACACAGTGCCATCCTGATGCTTGTTGACAGCCCACTCTACTTATTAGTAATGTCAGTTTTCATCCCAGGTTACCCTGGGTTCTGTGAGAAAGTATACAACTACACTGTTTGTTAATTATCTTTTACAGGGCTAGCTCTATATTCAAATAAATAGGGGTATCTCTGACTTGCAAGTTGTTTGTATATACTGTTTTCGGGATCTTTAAGCAAACAAATTGACGAAAAGCAAATCTACACATGAAGTCAGCGTTATTGAGACTGAAAATTGCATTAGTATCACAGACACTGCTACTTAAAAAAATAGAAATGTCTGTTTTAGACAATGTAAGTTTGAACCAACAATTGGTACAGCAGAGCTAATCCATTTCTGTGGACTCTAAGGCTAGGAGTGATTCAAAATATCTGTTATTTTCCACATTCATTCTCTCTGAATGCACTCTACTTATTCCCAAATCTAGTCATTTTTTAAATAAGGATACCAATAATATAGTACTATGGCCACCCTGATGAGTTTATTTTAATTTGATTATTTACATTAAAGGCCAAATAATGTCTTTGGTCCTGCAAATAGGGCCACATTACAAGATATAATGCATTAGAAATGAATTTATGGTATAAAATCCAATTCAAAACAAGCCCTCTATAACATGTAACAGAAAAAAAAATGTTTTCACGGGACCATCTTGTTTAAATCTATTTACATGCTTATAAATAGCAGTAACACATTCTTATTTACCAATTAATGAAACTGCAACTCACTGTGGATGACTCACTCCAAAACACTGCCACCAGGTAATTATGTGGATACAAACCTGCTATCACTACTGATCCTGCCATTCACAGAGGTAGAAGAGTTATAATTCTGTATTTTGCAGAAGAATTTAAGCTCTTAAGTAAATCTTGCCTTTATATGAGGTTTTATTAATTACATACAGTCTTTTATTTGTCCACGTTCAGAGGGGCCATGTTTGAAGTTATAAGTTGACACAAAGTGTGAACTCATGTTTTAAGGCAAACAGAGTTTGAAGTCCTTGAAATAAAGGAGGCTAGTTAAAAGAATGGATTTCAGGGTTGGAGAGCTAGCTTATTGCTTAAGAGCACTTGTACAACCGTGAGAACCACAGTACAGACTCTAGAACCCAGGGTACAAGATGACCTGGGTGCGCATCTACCTATCCACAAGCACACAAGTAATTTTTATTTTCTTTATAGTTTAAAACAATAAGAATGGGGAATCTGTTCTAGGTGAGCACAACGTGGGAGGGGTTGTGCATACAGCCACAGTCTGTGTATCGGAAAATTTCTTCTGGGGTCTACTCTATGCCATTTCTCATATTCAGTTATCTTACATGCAATTCTCCAATGTGAAATAGATGACTTAGGGACATGAAGCTGTATTTTTTGTACTGTGCATTGAAAGTGATGATTACAGGATCATACTCAGATGTCTTTTCAATGCTGTGGGTTCAATGTAGCTTTTGCAGTTATGGTTACACGTGGAACCTATTGGCTTAGTTACTGTGCGAATTATAGAAATATATCCAAATTGGAAATCATTTTCCTCTGTGGCTTAGTCTATTCTTATTGGTGCTATCAAAGGTCCCTAAGCATACTGATTATTGCATGTTTCCTTTTTTTAATACTGCCCTCTTATTTGCGTGGAAACAAGTACCTCTATGGTAACCACAGACATTGCTCAATTCAGTAGAATGGTGCAGATTCATTATTGAGAGACAGTCTTTTACAGCAGAATCAGCGAGAGATATTTAAAATTCAAAACTCATTAGGCTTTTGTACTGACTACTTCATTTAAGGATGACCTGAGATTCTGGCATGAGGTGAGAAATTATATGACATCTGTTTCTATGTTTTCAGAATGCTCTCTGATACAGGCAATGCTGCTTTTCCTCTGCTGTCTTCTTTGCCTCCCACATTTCATAAATTAGACGAGTGTGTATAAATTAGAACAGTGAACACCTCTGTGATGACCTTTCTGGTATTCTGCTTTTGATTATTTCAGGGTTTACCTCTTGCTAGAGAGGCGGAGCATGCTGACACATTTTAATAGTGTCTGAAAATCATGTTTGCATAGTATTTCATAAAATCACATGCCGATCTTGAGGCGTGGGCAGAGTAATTAAAATATTTTCTTGAAAGACATAACTGATCATGGATATGCTTCCAACTGATAAGCTTCGCAATCCCTCAAGTGTATACATTTTCCTGAAAGAGAGTAGGAAGAAAAAGACAAGATCTCCTGAGTAAATTGGGAGTAGGGGGATAATGGGAGACGGTAGAAGGGGAGGGGAAAGGAAGGGAGGGGAGCAGAGAAAAATACACAGCTCAATAAAAACAATAAAAGAGAAGATGCCGTTAGCGACCAGTTTTAAACAATGAGAGAAAGTATTACCACTTGAATAAATCTTGTAGTTTTCAAAGCTTTTTCCATCTGTTATTTCATGTAATGCTTTAAATAGCTTTGAAAGATAGGCAAATCCAATGTCATTAGTTGATTGTCTTGGGAATGCAGCATGTTAAAACTTCAATACCACTTGGTGGCAAGAGGCTGAGGAAGGCAGTATGAATTGTCAGAAATAGTCTGGGACCCTACAATAAATTTAGTTTTAGATTTTCCTAGAGATCATGGCTATGTGTCTGAGGCTCATAATGATGCTCTGTTACATGTTCTAACAAGTGAACAAGTCCCAGTGTTTGGTGTAGTAAGTGTAGTGGTGTACTGAATCTTGCAGGAGTCAATAAGATCCTAAATAATCTTTTTTAAAATTTTCTTTATTGAATCTTTGGGGGTTTCATATCGTGCACCCCAATTCTGTTTGCCTCTGGGTCCCACGATCCTTCCTCATCCCTTCTGCACTCCTTCCCTCATGAAATAAAACACAGTAAGTAAGCAAGCAAAAAGGCAAGAACAACAACAACAAAAATCCAATAAACCAAAACAGAACAAAAACCACACCAGGAACAGAAAAACTTCTGTTTCTCCTCTCCTGCCTATCCATCATTTCTTCAGTTGTCCTGGTGGCAGTTGAGGCTTTGGTATGTCACATAGTCTACCTTTTTGTCCAAGTAGCTTGACGGGCAAATGTTCATTGCAATGATGCACTGGCTTGGTTCAAGGCCTCTGGTTTTTGGTATGCCATCCTCACTGGGTCCTCATCAGAGTCCCACTATGGTATCCTGTGACTGCCCTGAGCCTTGGAGATCTTGCAGGTATTGTTCCAGAGGACAAGTCCCTTCACAAGCTCCAGCACTTCCCAAGTGGGATAGATGCTAGGGTTGGTCAACCCAAAGCCAAGTTGTGCGCCTGAATTATCTTGACCAAGAAAAAGACAGATAATTAGTACTAGAAACATAGACATAGATGCTTAATCTCCTGAGTACATAAATTGGGGAAGGGAACATTCAAGTCTCTTTGTTAGACAGGACTGAGGATGTTCAAGCTCACAGGCTTTGCCAAGATTATACTAGGGATTGTTGTGGGTTAAAATGTGTATATAAATTTCAGCAATAATCCTTTTAAAAGTGACTGTAAAAAGGAAATGCATGGAAAATGAAGCAGAAGGAACAGCCATCATTATTACCCTTTTACAATAATAAACACATGTGCAACAAAAGCTGAACCAAGAGCAAAATGTTGGCTCTTTCTAAACTGTTGGTCTTCTACAAGTTCTGAAGTCCTTTACACAGTAAGAAATAGGAAGGATTCTGGCACTAATACAAAAGTTTCTGTGATGAAGTGGGAGAATAGATGTGAACAAGCTAAAACACAGAAAAGGACAACTGATGGGCTGCTAGACAACAATGGGAAAATTTTTAATGTGTCTGATTTTTTTCTCAATATTTTTAATGTAATAACTTCATTTTGATGTCTGATTCAGATATAAGAGACACTTTCCCTAACTTGAAGTACTGCCCTTGTGCTTGGTTTACAGAGCCAATGTCTTTGATGTCTATATCGACTTTTGTATTGTATATATTATGTCATTATTATAAAGATATCACACACAAATTATTTGTACAACATAGATTTAGTACATCTTATAAACTTTTAATCCTTATAAGGCAGATCTGTCTATTGGGTAATCTATTGGAATGTGTAGATGTGAAATATGACTACTTTATATTAGATTGCAAAACTAACAATTGATGATTCTTTGAGCTTAAGGATATGATAGAATCTAGGGAAAATAATATCTGTAGGTAGTTAAAATTGTCTGTGTTCTCAAATCTTACATCACGCTTTCCATCAATAGGATAAAAGCTTATTAAAGTTAGGTTATGCATGTCACTCCTTTCCATGCTACTACAACACATGGCAAATACTTCTGGAGATGATGGAAGCTAAGTAAATTTGTGTATTTAGATTTAAGGGAAATTAGAGAAATGGAAATACTGCTACTGCTCTATTCCAATATAAAAGGGCACTAGTATTCAATCTTAGGTCTCCAGAAAGAGCAATTATAAATAAATATGTGAAAATAAAAGGGATTGAATTATTAATAGTAGAGTGCTAACTGATAACTACATGATTCCAAGTGAGGGCCCATTAATCTTCGAGTGTCCTTTATCCTTGTGTTCAAATAAATTCATTAATCTGGTGGCTCCTCAACATTATGATTGCCCAAAAGAGAACACTGCACTGCCTTCAACTCAAAGATTACCAAAACAGACACATCTGGGCATACTTTAGTATACACACACACACACACACACACACTCATGTACATGAAACAGACCAAGAAATAAAGGAGAGAGAGAGAAGAGAGAGGGAGAAAGAGAGTTAGAGAGAGAGAGAAGAAAAAGGAAGAGGAGGAAAAGAAGAGAAACAATGGTAGATTTATATTTGTGGGACTGTGTTTCATTAACTTCTTAGTATTGTGTATTAACATAAAATTTTGAACATCTAATTTCATTGAAATATTATTAAAAATTATTTTAGTACCCTAACTACATTTCTTTGGTTTGTACCTTAAGTTATTTAACCTGTCCTTTGCTGTCCTAATATTATGCCCTTCCTTTAACATAGCTCTTTCCACATCTTGGCCTGTTGTTTTCTTATGATAAATTGGTAGCACCTAAGCACTTTAAAGATTTTTGATATCTCTTGCCAAACTGTTATATGGGAAGAACATAATACAAGATATGCTGCTATCTGTGGCTGGAACGATGGCTCAGTGGGTAAAGTGAAGACCTTATTTCAGGTCTTCAGCACCTACATAAAAGCTATAATCTTAACACAGGAAGCAGGGTACATAGACAGGCAGATAGTTCCTAGGCACTTGCTGCCCAGCCAGTCTTGCAAAAACAATAAGCTGCAGCTTCAATGAGAGACCTTGTCTCAGAACATAGGTTGGGAATGATAGAAGACAACATTAAACTTTAGCTTCTTTTAGTACACAAAATGGTTTACAGACCTGTACACATACACATACAATATGATGAGAGCAAACTCAGTGGCTTGCATGCATAAAGCTTATGCTTTCTTATTTTTGTAACTTTGAAAACTTGTTATGTAAATTTATTATTTTAACTTAATTATTTTTTCTAGATTATTTAGGAGAAAAATATACTATTTTTAGTGGTTAATTGCACTTTTACTTCGGTATATTACATATTTGGTAATTTTGACTCTTTGTAGGAGTTGCTTTTTTTCTGGTTGTCTTGCAAATATTTTTGAACTTTGTCACTTGCCTCCTGGCTTTTAATGTACATGTTTCCCAGTGTGGGAGCCTTATGCTTTTATATAGTCAGATATAGTAATCCCCTTTATAAGGTTTCTACTTTTGTTCTTCTTAGAAATGTCTGATTCACTCAAATAGTATGTAAAATGAAGCTATTATCTTCCTGGTGGGAATATGTGGGTTGGAGAGAATAGATACCCACACTTGCTTTGTGATTGTGGAAGTCTTTATGTAAAAGCATTTTATTGTGTTTAATCAATAATCATTTCTTTTATCATCCTTTTTTGATAGACACAGTGGCAAGTTAGAAAAATTTTAAATATTTTAATAAAAATTGGTAAGCCATCTGATTCTAGTTCAGTATAACCCCTCAGGTATTTTATTTTTCAACACTTCTAATCATTTTTTACCTTCCTTTCCATCAAAATGATAGTGTTGAACTTTTGCTGATTTTCTTTCAATAAAATTTTTCTTAGATACAGATTTATATACAGAAAATCCGCTTTCTTACTGCTTCTACATTCAAGTTACAGATGTGTCTCTTTGCTTGGATGTCTTCTAGGGTAGGTATCTTTCTTAGCACGAAAATATGCAACATAGATGAATTATCCAACACAATGGGAAGAAATTCCCTTTTGCTTTCTAAGTTTGTTGAATTTATTGTCAGCTTTATTATTGACATAGTAATAAAAGACTAATATTTGCATCAGATTTGGATGAAGTGATCAGAATAGCAATGCACAGAGAAATCCAGAGAGGAAAGATAATTCATAACCCTAAGACATGGTTAATAGGAGTAGTAGGAAACATGTTCATAACTTCCCAGTTAAAGTTTTTAGAAGAAGCAAGAGGCTTGACTCTAAGATCTGTTTATGGCAAAAATGAGAACTGTAAATTCCTACAGACACAGCGTAAGGATATAAATGAATGCATAGGCCTTTTGGTGACATCAGAAAAACTAAGCCATGATTATGAGGTCTAAACAAATTTTGCATGGGAAAATATGGAACCAGTGTTGTCAAATCTTTCCCGATTTTTAAAGGTAATCTGTAAGTCTGGATTTTTTTGGTGCATTCAATTGATTACATGTTGGAAACTGGTTCATATGTAAAAGCAAAAAAATAGAATATTATGCAACTATAGTAAACAAATTT
This sequence comes from Bramus lutescens, assembly GCA_001685075.1. Classification (NCBI taxonomy): domain Eukaryota; kingdom Metazoa; phylum Chordata; class Mammalia; order Rodentia; family Cricetidae; genus Bramus; species Bramus lutescens. The sequence continues at coordinate 59,901 of LOEQ01004877.1, read as the reverse complement.
GGAGACCATGGTTTGATAGTTTGGGCTTAGGCTATTAGAGTTGGAATGACTTCATTATGTTTTCCTCAAATTATAGATTTTAATCAATGCATTTCCTTACTTAGAGCAACAAAAGATCAGAGTATCTTTGAGCTTCTTGAGAGTACAGCAAAGTTCAGGTGTATTCAGCTGTAGGAAAAGAGGAGAGAACACAGTGATAGGGAGAAAGGAAACTATAAAGAACCAGAAAGAAGAAAAGGAAGAAGGAAGATAGGGATGGAGATAGAGATGGATAGAGGTAGGGAAGAGAGAGATGATAAATAATAGATAGAGATAGATAGATAGATGATAGATAGATAGATAGATGAAAAGATAAGGATAAAATTTTCAGATCTTCAGGGAGAGAGATTTCAAAATGTGATGGCAATAAAGAACTGGCAACAACCACCAGAGTAGATGGCATTAAAACAAAGCCACCCTTCTGTCTCTTTAAGGACTAAGACTAAGTCATTTTAGTGCCAATCAGATGCTCCCTGGCACCTCTGCACACTTCTGTTTGGCTTTGGAATTTTTTAAGTAGGGTGTAGTTAGGGTGTCTATGTATACATTAGGGCAACTGTATATTTAAATGAACACCAGAATGTTTCTCCTAGAATATCTGTTCACCTATAAATTAAGAATTCCCATGAAAGGACAATAATTCTATATTTAAAGTGATGCTTATTAGCCTAAGAGTTGGTGACATTAATATATGAATCTTCATAAATTCAATGTCTTTTATTCTTAGACTCCCTCCCCCCACCCAATCTCAATGGTTGTCTGACCTTAGCCTAACAGGGGCCTGTATTTCATATAAGCTCAAAAACTCTTTTCTTATGTCAACTTGCTTTAACGTGGCTCAACATCTAAATCATCAGATTACTTCCATTTTTAATCTCTTAATTATTTTTTAATTGTATTTTTTTATTTAAAAAACTATCTTTTCTTATTTTACATACCAATCCAAGTTTCCACTCCCTCCTCTCCTCTCATTTCCTCCACCTTCTTCCCCACCCCACCCCACCTCACCTCCACTCCTCAGAGGGGGTAAGGCTTCCCATGGGGAGTCAACAACGTCTAGCAAATTGCTTTGAGGAAGGAAGAACCAAGGCCATCCTCACTATATCTAGACTGAGGAAGGTATCCATGCAAAGAGAATGGGTCCCAAAAAGTCAGTACAAGCAGTAGGGATAAAACCTGGTCCCACTGCCAATGGTCCTGCAGTGTGTTCCAGCCATACAACTGTCACCCACATCCAGAGGGCCTAATTTGATCCTCTGCTGGTTTCTTCCTTGTCAGACCAGAGTCAGTGAGCTCCCATTAGCTCAGGTAAGCTGTTTCAATGGATATCTCCATCACGGTCTTGACCTCTTTGCTCGTATTCTCATTCCTCCCACTCTTTGACTAGACTTTGGGAGCTCAGCCCAGTGCTTCACTGTGGACTCTGCCTCTGTCTCCATCAGTTCCTGGATGAAGGTCCTATGGTGACATTTAAGATGTTCATCAATCTGAATACAGGGCAAAACCAATTCGGGCCTCCTCTCCTCTATTGCTTAGGGTCTTAGATGGGGTCATCCTTGCAGATTCCTGGGAATTTCTCTAGTGCAAGGTTTCCTGCTAGCCCCCTAAAGTCTCCCTCACTCAAGATATCTCTTTCCTTTCTCTCTGTCTCTGTCCTTCCGCCATCTTGACCATCCCATTCCCTCAAGTTCTCCTCCCTACACCCCTTTCCTCCTTCTCCTTCCATTCTATTCTCCCTTCTCCCCCCACCACTATTATGCTAATTTTCTCAGGATATCTTGTCTACTTCCCCTTCCTAGTGGTGTTGGCAGAGGCTGTTCATTCTTTTTCTGGCTGCCCAGACTAGAAATAATCACACCAAAGCTATATTAACTATGACACTCTTTGGCCTATTAGCTTAAGCTTCTTATTAACTAACTCTTACACCTTAAATTAATCCACTTTTATTATTTTATATTTTACCAAGAGGCTCAAGGTTTACTGGCAATGTTCCTGGGTGTCTGTCTCCTTCAGAGGCTACATGGCATCTCTCTGACTCTGCCTTTGTTCCTCCCCTATCTGCTTAGAATTCCCACCTTACTCTATTCTGCAGTGTATTAGGCCAAAGCATCTTTATTCATTAACCAATAAAAGAAACACATATACAGAAGGACTTCCTACATCATTTCCCATTTTTATTCAAATAAAAAATTTTTTAACTTTAATATAGTAAAATTACATGTACAAAACAGGTATCATGTAAGAATTACAGTTACAATACTTATATTTACTTTATCTGTTATCTTAACTAAGGAAACTCTATCATTTTTTAACTTCATCAAAGACCTCAGAAGGATATATTACCTAAGTAAAAAGGAAGTGCATTGTAAGCCTCCTTTAAAACTATAGAATTGACAAAGCTACAGAGAAACCCTGTCTCCAAAATCCAAAAAACTATACAAGCAACATTATGCAGACTGAAAAGGATACTTTTAGTGATATACATGAATGCAATAAGAATTAATGACAAAAGAAAACATCCATTCAAAAGCTTATAAAGATAGTTATATTGGAAGGTTTTGAAGGAACAAGGAGAGGCGAGTTATGTTGTAATTATATTAAAAAATGATATCACCAAGTTTTAAAAGGAGATTGTTACGTTTCAAAGGAAATAACCTGTGCCTTGGCACATTCTGTAATACCCCTGTACTACCACAAGGATTTTGTATTTCTGACTGTAGGAAGAAAAGCAACAAACAAAAGTCAAGGCACTTAAGGGCTTTATTTTCTCACATAAACCACGTTGCCCTATTTTTGTACAAATTAGTATGGGAATAGTCCAAAAAGAGCAATTTCTTTGGTTTTAGGAAATATAAGGTGATTACACATTTTATAGTCCCAGGTGATTAGTGGCAAACAGAAGGGGCTTAGTAAAATTAATTTTCCTCCTGGGGAGAAAATAGAAAGTGACTGCAAAGGAATAATTTATACTGACTTATAAGTGATTTTATTTCAGCATAATTCATAATTTATGATAAGTATCTCAAAGAGTAATGGCAAAAAACCTTTTTAGCATTATTTAATATCACAAGTAAAACTAACATCTCAACGAAGCATTCATGAATATATTTGTTATTTTAACTTTGGTTTCAAATTTGTTTTTAATAAGAAAAATTTTACTCTTCTTCTGGATAATGCCTTTGCTGGCTGGTAAATAGTCTTAAATGAAAATTCCACAACTTACAATGGGATTGCTTAATCATTAGTAATGCAAAAATATAAACAGAGATTTTCCTAGCAACTAACTATTACTTTGCTTACTTGAGGTCACTATAAGAATTTTCTATAAATCAAATAATACAGAACTATGAAAATGACTTTCTATGTTCCTTTTTAAAGAATATGCATTTGAGAATTTGAGAAAGAATTTTCTATTATACTTTTTTATATACTGACCATTTTACCTACCCAATAACCAACATTCTTCATACTGTATTTGACAGCTCCAAAATGAATTGCATATTAAAATACTCACCACAGATATTGCTTGAGTAACCCTTCGTGCTGATAGTTCCTAATTTTTATTTAGTTCTGATAAATTGTCTCGGTTTTTAGAATTTTTTTAGCAACAGAAATCTTGGCAAAAAGAATTTTTTTAGTAACAGGAAGCTTGGCAATTGAGTGTCAAAAATACTGGTAACATTTTGCTTTGAAGTATTACAGTCTCAAAAAATGACAAATATGAATAATTCATACACTAACAGAAATTCTCAAAATTAAAAGTACACAGAAAGAGAGCTATTAGTATATAATTTAACAGGTTATTAATTTGGTGAAATTATCTTCTGCAATGGAATGGAATGAATCTCCCTGTTGGTTATGTGCTCAATGATTCAACATCTTCTTTTCAATCATTCAATCCTTGCTGCTAAGTCAAGTGTCTGAGACATGGCTATGAGTTTCAAATAAATATGTATTAACTCAAAGAATAAACAATCTGAAGTTGATAGAAATATCATTAGGTCCTATTGCCATAATGTGTATTTCGACTTCTCTATTATAGAGCAAACTATTGCAGTCATCAAGGAATGACTGACTGATTTAACTCTTGATCATTTTTCTATTTTTTCAGAGACCTACTCTTAATTTTTTCGTCTCAGATACTATGTAAGATAATTCAAGATATTTTTAATTTCCTTCTTCACCTTTTTTAATCAAGTAAAATCTTCATTAGTTACACCTGAAAATAATCTCTATTTGAGACTCTGTTAATCATTTTAAACTCAGAAGGCTAAATTATGTAACTTTCTTTCCCTTTATTTTGCCAAGTTAGAGCAAACCACTACATCATTTATAAATATATTTGTGAAAATAGAAACAAATGAATAAAAAGAATTATCACCAATCATCCTGCCTCCAGACTCTCCTGTTTTTTATTTATCACTAACAAAAAGCACATTTGTGTTGATAATTAACCCAACACAGGACATAATTATGCTGATAATTAACTCAAATATTTTCCAGTAGATACATATTTTAAGCAAATGAATTCTGTTGTGTTATTCATTGACATTTAGATGTTTTGCTATAAATTTTCTTTCTATTTTTTATGTTTCCTAGTTTCCTCATTTTTTGACCATGTCATAATCTTTGCCAGGTCAGATTACAGCATCTTTTTGAACCAGTGGTCTCCTCTGTCCTTCATCCACAATTGATTATTATTAATCCTCAGTTTAAAAATGTATTATGTTAAGTTTTTATTTAATCCATTCATATTACTTTAGACTGTTTTGCTTCTAATGTCATAATTTCCTGCACTTCTTAGCAGTTCAGGTTATTTTACTTAATTGGTGGATACCTTTGTTTGCTAAATAACTGTAAAGTTGATTCTGCATATTTCTTGTTGTGGAATTAATGCATGCTAACTAAAATTAGAACATACTGTACTTCTATATCTTGTATTGTTTTTAAATCCATTCTCTGCATCTGAAGTACAACTCCTTAATTTCCCGAAAAAAACTTGTAGTCCTATGAGTATTTAGTCAGGTCATACCACTTGCTATTAACTGTGTTAGCTGATGAAGATATAAAGTCGGATAAGATAGAAATCCTCTCATGAATGAGTACAATGCCTCATTAAGAGAAGAGACAATATACAGTCCTGGTAAGTTGTAGTGTGTTATTTAAACTCACCGAGATGCTGTCTCTGAAGCAAAGCTGAACTTCTCATTTCAGATCCAAGCATATTTATCTCAAAGTTTCCTCCAAGTCTCCTTCCGTGGGAGTACTTGTCCCACTAACTATGTAACTAGAACAGAAGAGAAAAGCAATGTCCCAATATTAAATATCCCAAGATTAAAATCATCGTGCCCTTTAGAACATCTGGCAGTGGGAAGGGGAAGCTGGAAGTTCAACCAAGGGTGGAAGTTTGGCCACAAAGAGCATACACTGTGCAGCACAGGCAATCCCTTCAGTTGAGAACTATTTTTGCAAACTTTCCCCCCCAAATTGTCCTTTGTACGAGAATCTAGGTTGTACATCATAAATGGCAAGTAGAGTAAAATACTTTTCCCTGTTTGAATACCAGCATATAATTTGTTTAACTTCTAATGTTTAAGGTGATGATAATATAAGGATGAATACAAAAGATGGTGCTGGTGAGATAAAAAGTGCCCAATTATTAATAACATGGTACAATTTTTGAACAATTAAAGGAAAAGCCAATAGATATATCCTAACTTACAATGAAACTTATATGTGTTTTTGGAAGTAAGAAAATGTATTTATGCAAGTATTTTTTGATAATACCAGTGATAAATGAGATGCAAGTATTCTAACGAGAAAGACTTTTGTAGACAGTGGTTATATTAACAAAGCTAGGCAAAATAGGAAGCATGATCAGAGTAGGAATTCAGGACTTATGAATTGATCATGGAGAGGTAGTCATGAAGTTATTGGTGGCACATCCAGGGAAGTCATTCTATAGGCAAATGGATATGAAATGTATAACTTTAACAAAACTAAAGATATAAGTTTGAGATCCATAGCACATATATGACGGCAACTGAGAAAAAGTTTATGGTTGAGTACCTTAAAGGAAGTTTTTCCAGCATCAGAAGAGAGGGAATGGGTAAAACTCACTACAATTCTTTTCCTGAGAAAAGTATATAATAGGGCTAAAAGTTTAGAGTGAAATAGTTTTCTTCCTCAAACAGAACTAGATAAATAGAGTAGTGCTTGCTTATGTGCCCACAAGCTCATGTGGCACTGTGATAGTTTCTTACACTTGCTAATTATATGGCTATTTCCTTTGTGCCAATGCTAAGGAAACCAAGGCCAATAACTTGGTATATTTTGAACAAGAAAGAAATATTGATTTAAATAGAATACAAGCCAAGTCAGTGCCATGTTCCAATGTGTGAACATTTAAGAAGTAGTCATTCTGTGGATGTCTTGACCTACTTACTTGCAAATATATCTAGCTACAGAAATAACTTAGAATCAGGAGATAGATGAACTTTTGTTAATACATAGGCAACAGGATTTGCCGAGATGTTCAGAGTGCATGTTAGACTGTACCTTTTTAAAGCATGTGATTTTACTTGGCCAACAATGAATACAAGCAGATAGGCAGAATATGGCATTATATACTACTGTACAAATGAGAAAATGGCTATCATACAAAGAAAATCTGATTTTTATCTAGCATTTGAGAAAGCCATAAGTGGAATGCAATTCTTCTGATTCTCTTCACGCCTTCAAAGTATTTAGATTAATAAACAGAAGTTATAATCAAGAATTGAAGGCTACACCATGTCTTGAACATTTTGAATTATATTGATTCCATTAAAAAAAGATTGACTACATGAGGCATTGTCATTTGTTTGAAATTCATTCCAGCTAAAACTTGCAGGAAGAAGTTATACTTGCAATGTTATCTCAGTCTGTCTTGTGGGTACAGTTCCTAAAGTTAAAGACAATTGAAATCTTAACTGAGAGATCACTCAGTGTTTAAGAGCACTTGCTGCTCTTCCAAGAAAATCTACATTCACTTCTCAACATCCCCACTAGATGTTTATTACTGCTTATAATTCCAACCCTGAGGGAACTAAAGTTTTTTTTTACTCATTTTTTACTCTGTTTGAGTACATACAAATACCCAGCAGACACTTACAAAGAATGTAAAATAAAATATTTTCCTTCAAAAAAGGCGGATGTTCTGGGTGGTGATGGCACATGTCTTTAATCTTAACACTCGGGAAGCAGACGCACGCAGGTCTCTGAAAGAATTTGAGGCTAGCCTAGTCTACAAAGTCAGTTCCAGGACAGTCCTCTTTTAAAAAATAAAGGAGACTAAAATTAGAAGACATCAACTTTACTAACACATATGTACTTGCCCCTCCATTTTCTCAGTGTTTCCTCTGCCATGATTTCCAGTAATTGGAGAAAGTAATGCTATGCGGTATCTAAGTGGTGAAAGTAACTGACGATTTAATGAAACTTGGATTCATTAACTTGTGTAGATTTTACAAAACCACCTTGATGAAGCTTGCAGAGTGTGCCCTAATGACCCATGAACAAGTCACACATACAGTCTTGAAATTCTGCAGTGAGCTTTTCAACCGAACTGCAGTAAATGCAGTGACAGAGCTGGATGGAATATGTCATCTTGCTCTTCTAAAAGCGGAAGTGCAATTTAACTGACAGTCACTACTGCTCCTGCAGAACAAAACAGATCTAAGTGCATGTGATAAAGTATACTGTAAAATTTATGTCTTTTAAAGGAAAAATAAAATGGAAAATGCAAGGAATACCTAGAGCACTGATTTTTTCATATTGATGAAGATGTATGATTGTGGAAACTTTTTGTAGGATTATGTTTATAATAGGGGCAATGATTAAGCCGAAATAGCTCAGGTGAAATGGAGTACACTGATTGGAAAAGAAGTCATAACAAGATCTATAAGGACCAAATAATCAAGGCTTCTCTGTGTTGGAAATGATGCCTGATTGCTACTAGAAAAATGAGCAAGAACAGGGAACAAATTCTGCAAATAATGGGAAATATCTCAGCTGGCTCATTGTATGAGTTTTAGAAAAAATTGTTGACTATCAGAAGAGTCTGGTATTAGAATGCAAGGATGCAAGAGTCAGAATTAGCTGGTATTTTGTGGCCAAGATATGTTGAGACTTGACCGCAAGAGGACACGCAGTCATGGTATCAGCAAGCATGCAAGGTTCCAATGGGCTTATTATTAAAAATTGTTTTATATATATATCTAGTAAACAGTTGGCCATATGTCATGTATAGGAATGGCTTGGTCATAAAGAACTCATGGTCTTATATCTGAGAATTGGAAACTTCAGTAAATTCTAAAGAGTTTTCTTTATTTTTCTGTAGTTCTTTTAGAACATCACATTTCATCAATTTTTGCTCCCATAAACCATTGCTTCCTTCTTGAATGTCTCATGTTCCTGATTTATCAGTTACTTTTTGTACTGCTGTGACCAAATATCTGCTGAAGAATAATGCATGCTTTAAAGAAGTAGAGTCCCCTGCAGCATATAAGGCATAGTGCTGGGTGGTTCTGTGGCAGTGAGAGTGAGAAGCATCTTTTGGCTCACATCTCAGCTGAACAGGAATCAGAGATGAGACACAAAACAGAGCTCGGCTATAAACATCCCATTTACCCTTCCTTTAGATCTCACCATAAATAACACCTGCATTTTTAGTTTTCACTAATTTTTTTTGATTATTGACTGACCTCTTGACAACTCTGCCCATCCATTTGGCTGGCTTATCATTATTTTTCTTTTACTTCTAACTGATAATAATTTTTAAGATCATGCAACATGCCTTTTCTAATTCTCTATTTAGTCTCTGTCCTAGGCTTGTACATTCAATATCATCAAGAGAATACATACATACACACTTTCACATACATGTAAAAAATTTTATGTGTCTATATATTATATTATTCAAAGTTCTCTAAAGAAACAAAATTGATAGAACAAATAGCTCAGCATTCACAATCTGATGTTGGTATCCTAGAGGATTCCTACAGAGTTGCTTCCCTTCTGTCATTATTGGGGTCCCAAAGAGGTAGGTTCTTGTATTAGTGAAGGAATGCCCTAGAAAAGGATAGATGAACTTACCAGTGAGAGTGAGGAAAAACAGGAAAAATCGAGAAGGTTCCTTCTTTCACGTCCTTTTATGTGGGCTGTAACCAAAAGATGTGGCCCAGATTTAGGGTAAGTCTCATATCAAATAATCCAATCATGAAAAGTGTTTGGGTTTTATTTGATTCCAATAGGCATATTTACAACCAGGATTAGCCATCATAAGTCTACCCCTTGTGAACTTGAAAAACATTTACACCTCCTTATGCTGTGATTAATTTCCAAATGAAAACAATAAATACTAGGTCATAATTATTCCTAATATGATATCACTACTGAACAAGCAAACCGTTTATATATCTTACAAAGGTGACAATGCCTCTTAATGACTGTTTAGTATTTTAGTACCTCGTAATATAAGTATAATAATGATAAGCACTATCTCAATGATAAAGAAAACACAAATATCTATTTGATAAATGTCTATATAAGCACAAATATTCTTAAAATATAATGGAAATTCTCATGTCCATTATGATCCTTTTTTTCTTTCAGTTGTTTCTGTGACCTTAGCTAGTATTTAAAACTACTTTCCTTTACTGCCAATTCTGTATTTCTTCCACTTTCAGCAAGAACCTCAACAGGTCTTGGCTGTTTTCTTAGAGGACTGACTCATATACATCTTCTCTTTCCTAGAGGACTGACTCATACACACCTTTATTTCTGAAGGGTCTTGGACCTTTGTGATCCTACCTGAATTCAGTTCCTGTAATTTCCCATTGCCTTTAATCACAGGACATGAAAAGGTCAAGAAGTTCCCTAAAGGATCTCCTGCACTTTGGACATAATCTTTCACACCAGCATTGTGGAGAATATCTCCATGGTAGTCTAGATCAATGTCTTTTCCCTACACAGTTACTTTTTCTTAGCTTGTTGTTTACGTGCATCTGAAGCCTAAAGTGACCAGGTAGCTGAGTTAACAGATCAATGGGATGTTTGTGGTGTCTGCTGGCAGAAATGTTCCCGTCTAGAACCAACAATTATAGGCTAAGAGAATTGTAAGACTGTGGGAAAGCAAATCATTTTTTCCTCATGTGTAACTACGAGTGATAGTGAGTGGACTGTGAAAGAGACTGAAGCATATATTGGTTTCTGGTTAAAAACATATACCATCTTCTGGAGAGCCTGCCTGAGACCTCTGGACTACTGCTAAATAATTAATGCTGTAACTTTTTTCAGATGTCTGTTCCACCAGCATATCAAGCCAGCTACTTCAGGATCGTTAGTAAAATGGCAAGAAAAGTAGATTCTATGAGCATGGGCCCACTGTCATAGATATTTGGCTATGAAGGTAGTTCCTTGATTAGAAATAATGCTATATGGAATACTGTGACAATGGATGACATGCTCTTTAAGCACACAAATGTTAGTTTTAGAAGAAGCATTATGAACAGTAAAACAAATCCATAACCAGAATAAATATATATTCCAGAATGGACAAATGGATTTATTTTTTCACAAAGGAAGTGGTCCAATATACTGATGGTGACTTGAATTAGACAGGTTCTCAGAGGCTCATATATTTGACTACTTGGTTCCCAATTGATGGAACTATATGGGAAGTATGAGGTGTAGTTTAATTGGAGGAGGTATATCACTGGGATGGGTTTTGAGGATTCAAAAGACTTGCATCATTCCCAGTGTGTCCTCCCTCAACTTTCTATTTGAAGATCAAGATGTGACTGACCTCTTACCCATCATGGACTCTAGCTCTCTGAAATCATGAGCCCAATTAAACACCCTCTTTTGTAGGTTGCCTTGGTTATGGTGTGTTTTTTTTTGTCATAGCAATCTTATTTAATTTATTTTGTCTTTACTTTTTAAGACTGTAGTCAACCTACTACTTAGTCACTAGCCATTTGCCATGGGGAATGGCTGCTATATTTTGGGCTCAGTGTGGGTCTCTGATGTTGTCAGATCTGCACTTAGCAGCAACTGTAGCCACTTCCACCTTGGTGACTAGTAATCCGTGTTGTTGATCACATGAAAAACCCCCATTTCCCTCCACAGATTGAAAAACCAATGTGGGAATTCTGCAAACTTCTAAGTACATTTATGGTATGGGAAGTCCTTCTTTCTATGTGTGCTTTTATTGGTTAATGATTGAAAAAAATTGCCTTGGCCTGTTGATAGGGCAAAACTTATGTAGGCAGGGAAAACTGGACTTAATGCTGGAGAAGGAAGGCAGAAGGAGAGATACCATGGAGCCACCAGTCACAGATGCTGCGAAATTTACCCAGTAAGCCACAGCCTTGTGGTGATACACAGATTAATGGAAATGGGTTAAATTAATATAAGAGTTAGCCAATAAGAAGCTAGAGCTAATGGGCCAAGCAGTGATTCAAGTAATGAAGCTTCTGTATGATTATTTCGGAGCTACAAAGCCGGAAACAAATGAGCAGCTCCATGGAACTGATTGGCGCCAATGTGGGGCCCAAACGCACAACCCTGAGCTTAAGAGTCTCATGTTCTACTGACTGAGCTAGCCGCGCAGCCAAAAACCAACTAGCAACCCTCCTTCAACAACAAAATAACTAAACAATTGATATTAGATTCATAGTTCTTGTTTTAAAAAAAGGGAAGGGAAGTGCTGTGGAGACAATGGTCATTTATCCTGTCACTTGTATTAGTTTTAATAAAATGCTGATTGTCCAGTAGCCAGGCAGGAAGTATAGGCAAGACAACCAGGCAGGAAGTAGAGGCAGGGCAATGAGAACAGGAGAATTCTGGGAAGAGGGAGGCTCAGTCTTGAGTCGTGACCCAGCCTCAGAGAAAGCAAGATTTGACTGCCTCACCGAAAATGGTACCAAGCCATATGGCTAACTCGGACAAGAATTATTGGCTAATGTAAGGTATAAGAATTAGTTAATAAGAGGCCTGAACTAATGGGCCAATCAGTTTATAACTAATGTAGACCTCTGTGTGATTCNTTAATATAAGAGTTAGCCAATAAGAAGCTAGAGCTAATGGGCCAAGCAGTGATTCAAGTAATGAAGCTTCTGTATGATTATTTCGGAGCTACAAAGCCGGAAACAAATGAGCAGCTCCATGGAACTGATTGGCGCCAATGTGGGGCCCAAACGCACAACCCTGAGCTTAAGAGTCTCATGTTCTACTGACTGAGCTAGCCGCGCAGCCAAAAACCAACTAGCAACCCTCCTTCAACAACAAAATAACTAAACAATTGATATTAGATTCATAGTTCTTGTTTTAAAAAAAGGGAAGGGAAGTGCTGTGGAGACAATGGTCATTTATCCTGTCACTTGTATTAGTTTTAATAAAATGCTGATTGTCCAGTAGCCAGGCAGGAAGTATAGGCAAGACAACCAGGCAGGAAGTAGAGGCAGGGCAATGAGAACAGGAGAATTCTGGGAAGAGGGAGGCTCAGTCTTGAGTCGTGACCCAGCCTCAGAGAAAGCAAGATTTGACTGCCTCACCGAAAATGGTACCAAGCCATATGGCTAACTCGGACAAGAATTATTGGCTAATGTAAGGTATAAGAATTAGTTAATAAGAGGCCTGAACTAATGGGCCAATCAGTTTATAACTAATGTAGACCTCTGTGTGATTCTTTGTGACTTAATGGCTGAAGGACCAGGCAGGACAGAAAACCTTGGCCAACACATTTATCCCAATTATACATTCTAGAACTGTGGAAATTACCACAATCTGATGTAGTGGCATTTCAAATGTATTTTAATAAATAAAGTCTGCCTGCAGATCTGAGAGTGAAACAGCCCCACTAGTCAGCTGTACAGATCACGTTATAGTATCACACACCTTTAATCCCAATAGCCACAATGAAACACATTTTTTACAAAACTATAAACTCTGTACACTTTATTTTTTTCCAATTTCCAAGTGGATCTATGTATGTTTTTCTTTTTCTTTTATTTCTTTTATTATTGTTATTATTAA
>LOEQ01004877.1:23969-38150 GCA_001685075.1 Bramus lutescens | reverse complement strand
TTGAATAAATGGGACATCCTAAAACTAAGAAGCTTTTGTAAAGCAAAGGACACTCACCAGATCTTTTATTGAAAATATTTTACAAGTAATTTTGCTATTTAGTACAATGTATAATATATAATGATAAATTTAAGATAATTTTTAGTTTTTATATCCTAAAAATGCCACTTCTCTGCATTAGTAGATTTTAAACCCTATTTTAATATGATTTAAAATTAGTGTAGATTGTAGTTTTTTTCCAGTGCACTGTAGAGCATTAGAATGAATTCTTGCTCCTCCCCTTGGAATGCTATTTTGGTATTTGTTTCAGACTTCCTTATTCTTCCTCCAGTTCTGTCCTCTAATAACTCACTATTATAGTCTCTAAGAAATAGATCAATTTTTATCACTTTAGAAAATGACTGAGACTATGCTATCATTATTCCCTGATTGTGCTGAAAAATATCAAAATGGTCCAAAGATCAAATCAGTAGAAGAAAATATATAGAACATGCTTTTAAAAAGTAACTTTCTGAACAGGACTTTGATGACACAAGAAATCGCGCTAAGCACTAACATGCGATAGTATGTGAAATTAAAAGTTTTTGCAAGGCAGAGGATGTATCACTAAAAGGACTGCGTGCAGAAAGGGAGGAATTTTTTGTCCAGGTACACATCAGAAAAGAGGCTAATCTAGAGAGCATTTAAGGGGTTGCAAAGCTAATCAATAACAAATCAAAACTGCCTATGACTAAATAAACAACTATTTATAAAACAAAAATAAATTAACTTTAAATGGTTCAAAGACCCACACGTGAAGCAAGAATCTGAAACTGTTAGAAGATAAGGAGAACATTTGTATGGATAAGATTGGTTGAATAAGACTCCAAACACATAAAACAAAAAGTAGATAAACAGGATTAGATCAAAGTAAGTACTTTGCACAGCACTGCGGCTACAGTATAATTACCCTTTTCTGCGATGGTTCAGTCATGTTATAAGGTTCAGGTTGGATTGAAGTGTCAGAAATATTAAATTTATTCTATAAGCTTTTATTTTAAAGATTATTTTTCAACTCTAAAAGTTATGAACTTTATCATATTGCAATTCTTATTTTGCTTATACTTTCATCTATATAATTCTGCATTTTATTTTCATCATATTTGGTTTGTTTCTAATTTCCTACTTAGTATGACAAGAAAAATGAATGAATTTTAGACATCATCATTGTACATTATCGAGTACCTGAATTTTGATGCCTTCTCAAAATGTTGTGTGTTTGTTGGGGGTTGGCTATTTAAATAGTTTTTACATCTATATAATGCATTCTAGTAACTCTTTCCTTCTACTATCCTTTTATATCTCTCCCTTCCTCACCAGCCACACCCCTATCCTTTTCAGTCCCTTTCTCAGATTCGTGCCTTTTGGGTTTGCTTTATGATTTAATCAGTAACTCCAGGGTGTCTGTGAGCACACTGGACTTGAACTATCATTTGGAAACCAGCGAGATTATGTTATATAGGAATTTATGTTACTTGAAAACAAATTTCTTTTTAGGCTTTCAACATACACAAGTTAAGCAAGATTCTGAGATCACTTAGGCTTTACCCACTGTTCAGTCACAATTCTTTTGAGGTTTCTAGCTAAGACTCAGTATCTACTAGTCCTTGTTGTAGCTGAATGGAATTCAAAACTGGCTGTGTCTGATACAAGCTTCTAAAACTGCTAAGGTTGTCGATGTCTAAGATGTCTTTTGTCATCTTGGAGTTCCACACTACATAATTTTAACTTAATACCCAGTGCAAGATTAAAGGGGATCATATATATATATATAATTTTTATTGAGCCATACATTTTTCTCTGCTCCCCTCCCTTCTTCTCCCTTCCCCTTCACCCCTCTCCCATGGTCCCTATGCTCCCAATTTCCTCAGGAGATTGTGTCTTTTTGTTCTTCCCATGTAGATTAGATCTATGTAAGTCTCTTTTAGGGTCCTCGTTGTCCAGGTTCTCTGGGATTGTGAAATGTGGGCTGATTTTCTTTGCTTTATGTGTAAAAGCCACTTACGAATGAGTGTATATGATATTTGTCTTTCTGGGTCTGGGTTACCTCTCTCAATGTGATGTTTTCTAGATCCACCCATTTGCCTGCAAATTTCAAGATATTATTTTTTTCTGCTGTGTATACTCCATTGTGTAAATGTACCACATTTTCCTTATCCATTCATCGGTTGAGGAACATTTATGTTGTCTCCAGGTTCTGTCTATGACAAACAGTGTTGCTATGAACATAGTTGAGCACATGTCCTTGTGGTACAATTGATCATCCTTTAGGTATATGCTCAAAAGTGGTATTGCTGGGTCTTGAGTAAGGTTGTTTCCTAAGCTTCTGAGAAATTGATATACTGATATCCAAAGGGGCTGTAGCAATTTGCACTCCCACCAGCAATGCAGGAGTGTTCCCTTAAAGGGGATCTTTAGGATGAAGGCCATGGCTTTTATCTTATATATGCCATTACACTATAATTATCTACTCTATTATTTCTAGACC
Organism: Bramus lutescens; assembly: GCA_001685075.1. Taxonomy (NCBI): domain Eukaryota; kingdom Metazoa; phylum Chordata; class Mammalia; order Rodentia; family Cricetidae; genus Bramus; species Bramus lutescens. The sequence goes on along the minus strand of LOEQ01004877.1, from coordinate 35,623 downwards.
ATTCTTCTTCAAATTGTGATTTTACTTTTTTGCTAAAAAAAAAGTGTAGTGGGCTTGGTTCTCACAGTTTTTTGTTTTACAAAAGGCTGTAAGCACACAGTTATCACGGGTTAGTGTTTAGGAAACTTGTTTCTCTCAGGTTGGCACAACAGTTCTGAACTGCTTTTTCCCACCATCTGAAAACAATTCTTTCTTCCATTTTTCCTTTCAGTTTTATTCAAAAAGGGGCATAAATCTAGTATTACCTAATCTACCATGGCGAGGACAGAATAGAACCTTCTTTGTAAATGACTAACTTGTTCTTTCTTCTTGAATGCCCACGTGTGTCTTCATTTATCCTTGAGACTTAGCAACTCTTCTAGATAACGTCTAATGCTGAATGTTCTGTACCATTTTACTCCCTTAAGAAACATTATATCATTTTGAGCCTCACATTCCGGCTGTTGATAGACTGTATAAGTCTTGCTTTGTTCTGCAGAATAGTCATTCCGGGCGAGCTGCATAACTTTTGTCGGGTCTTCAGGTATTTCTCTTAAAATTTCAATATCCATTTTGCGTTTATGTGTTATAATCCTTTTATGTAGTTTTCGTTAAGACAATGTATTTTCAGGAATGTTAATATTTAATTTCGTTTCTTCTAATGTGATTGTTTATTGCTTGTGTACTTTGCTCGGTTTTCATTTACTTAGTGAGTTCTGTTAGTTTTCATTTACCTGTTTCATAGTTTAATTTTTGTACCTTTAGGTTATTGCAGCTCAGTTTCTCATCATACAACTCATGCTATTTGTATTTATTTTCCTTTGGGAGGAATAATTGTCTTAAACAAACTTTTTATTCTTAGAATGTGTGTTAATCACTGTTCTCTACCTTCCTTTCATTAAGTTGCTTTACATACACATAATTTGCCTCAGTTTTTCTGAATAGCTTCATGTTTATTCAGATTCCATTATTCTCTTTGCATTAAAGTCAATGCAATGATAGAGCGCTGCCAGTATTCAAGTTTAGCTTTATTGATTACATTTCTCATGGCAGACTTACCTTCTAGTTGAAAAGAATCTGTTTTTACCAGCGTTCAAGCTGTGGCCTATTCACAGTACGTCCCTTATACACTTTCAGCTTTCTTTTGTGTTAACAGGGACTCTCTTTCCGTCTGTCTAGCCGTATCTTTGTCTATCCTCCTACTACTCTGTCTCTTTCCCTCTACCTTTCTCTGTCGGTCGGTCGGTCGGTCGGTCGGTCTGTCTGTCTGTCTGTCTGTCTGTCTGTCTGTCTGTCTGTCTGTCTCTTTGTGTATGTGTGTGTGTGTGCGTGTTCACGTGCATGTGATATCTGTCCATGCTGCTTCAGAAAATTTCAGCTGGATACAGTTTAGTCATATGTAAACATATAGTGAGTTTTCTTTTACAGGCTCAAATCCTGGGTCTTTCTTCACTCTAAGTGTTTTAGTCTGGGTTTCTGAATATCCAATCATTGCTTATTCCAGCGTATATAATTAAGGGAAATCCCATTGAATAGAATAGTATGGATAACAATGATTTTTGGAGAAACTGAAGATTGTTTGAAGTTTAAAGGAGTGTGGTTTTATCTGTGCATCTTCATCCTTATTCTGTCTTATGCTTAGGAGATTTTCATAGATATGTTTCAAATTTTGGAGACCATGGCTATGATTCTTTCCTTGTGGCTCTAAAGAAATTGCCAGTCCTATAAACGTCCTCTGCGTTGTTTTATGTGGTTAGTAGATTTTTGAGCATTGGTTAATTTTAATCTTGTATTTTAGTTTCTATTCAGAGATTTATATTTATTTGTTTTATTTAAATTTTAGTAAAATCATTGGGTTATTAGGGGAAATAAATTTTGTACTATAAATTAAAAAGTCATTTATACTATTCTACTACTAAAACAGTTCTCCAAAATCACTTGTGTAGAATTTCTTCAAAGCTTTGGCTTACTACCAGTGATTAAAATTTTTAATAGGAAAATCAGCAAAAAAGAGACATTCTTCAGATGTAGCAAATTAAACAGTTGCTTCATAACCCTTTACGATACATGTCACCTGTAGACTAATACACACTTCACCAGGAGTATTATAAAATTGCATAACCTTAGACCCAAGTTTAGATACAGTAAATTAACATTGGCTTTTAACAAGAATTCTGTTAGTTCTTTACATAATAAAATAGGAGCAGTGCTACCATTGCTAAAATTGCTTTCGGAGCTCAGCTCAGTGAAAATCCAGATCTCTACATTTAGTCTTCAATAGACAAGCTGTTTGTAAGTGACTGCAGCCAAGAACAATAGTTATGCTTGTGCCTCTGGGAAAAAAAAACCCAGCAAAGTGATTTCTATATTTTATCACTTTCCTTGTGATAAGGCTCCTAGCATGCCTAATTTCCAGGTAACCGTATGATTTTACTGAATTTGGAATTGGAAAGCGATGTGCGCAGTCTGTTCTCACATGCCTGTGTAAGCATGCTACTGCTCAGAATCGATTTATTGTTCCTGTCTAAACACAAGCTCTCTTTCATTGGTTCTATAGTACCTTGGGACATTATAGATGTGATTCATTCTTAATAAGTGCCTTGATGACTGAACTGAAATGAAACATTAACTTGATATTCAAAAAAGAATTTTACAAATTTTCCTGAATTTTTTTCTTTAAAAATGTTCATAGATGTATAAATTGGATTCAGATGGCAATATTCCCCAACCTTATCTAAACCACTACCAACTCTGCACCCTTATACCTTCTCTATATATTAGTTATGATGTCTTAAAGTTTGTTTATGAATTGAGGATTTGCCTATATTTTGTATTGCATAAATAATACAGCATATTGCATCTTAAAATAATGAGAAATAATTATTTCTCAAATAATTTCATTCTTATTTTACATGGTAATTTTACATCTCCTATGGAACAATTTAGTCATTTATAAAGAATATGCCTGGCTTAGTCACATGATAAAACTCATACAGATATATAATAAAGGAAGACAGACAAAAGTCCAGTATTCCTAAATTGCAATCATGACTGTTATTTGTGTCAAGGCCATTTGGTAGAGAGAAACTTATTTGACTCCCTGATAGAGCCACAGTTCCCGGGCATTTTCTAGAGAAGTAATGGTAAGAAAGTTTATGCATTACTGGATTGATTGTGAAAGACTCATATTACAGAGCTTATGACTGACTGTTCTGAATTCCTTATTTGCTTAAAATGGATCCAGACATTTAGTGAGGTATTTAAAAAACATGTTCATCATGCACAGAGAAGGAATTGAAAAGACAGGTAAAATATTTGGATCCCCAAACCTCATTTTAATTAGCTAAATAATTAATTTTCCAGTCCAATCACTTTCCCCTCACTTTTTCCTCTCTTCCCAGTCCTGCCCTGTAACCATTCCCCTGCATCCACTCAACCTCCTTTCTCTTCAGAAAAGGGCAGACTTCTAATGGATATTAGACAGAAATGGCATATCAATGTGCAGTGAGATTGGGCACCTTCTCTCCTTTTAAGGCTGAACAAGGTAACCCAGGATGAGGTGTAGAGTTTGAAAATCAGGTAATAGAGTCACAGACAGCCCATGTTCGCCCTGATGGTAATCACACAAGGGGACCAAGCTATACAACTGTCACACATATGGATAGTGCCTAGGTCAGTACTGTGCAGAATCTCTTACTAGTCAATGGGTAGATTAGAGAGATGCCTATATATTAAATAACATTTTTTCAGTTCCTATTGCTCTCTGTACTCCAAGCCAAAGTATTTTGTTTAAATGTTGATTTTTATTATGTTTGCTAAAATTTTCATTTCGGGCATTGTGTGTTTCTTACTTAAATAATTCATCTATATCTTCAAAAACTCAAATATATTTTAAAGTTTTAAACCTTAAGTGGAAACAAAATGTGCTTACTAAGATATGGACTTTTGCGCAAATTACAGTTAACCTTCAGGAAGCAGTAGCAGCAATGGTGCCTTGATCTCAGATGTGAATTTTGTAAGTGTTTGTTGTATGAATTTGGTCAGACAATATGTGTGATCTGAATAAACAAAGTGAAAGGAAAAAACTGGATACTTGATTTTATAGATTCACTTCTCTTCCATAGATTCTTAAAACAATTTATTATTTTGTAATTTTTATGAATTTTAAAATATAATGAATAGTTTTATGTAAAGTGCTAATAATTCGAGCCACAAAATGCCTGATGATGCTGTTGACATATACCCTGGATAAAGCTTAGAACTTAAAGAGCTCACAGGTCTTATACTGCCAAGCATTCAATATACACAGAATGATAGGCATTCGGCTAAATTTGTACAAGAGAGCCAGCCTTGGCTACAGTGTACCTGGTCCTTACATTGTTGACAGAGGTTTCTGTCCCACCAGGTCCTACATCTGTTTAGTCCCAAATAAACACACAGATGTGTATATTAATTATAAACTGATTGGCCTATGAGCTTTGGCTTCTTCTTAACTCTTATAACTTATATTACCCATAGTACTTGTCTGTGTTAGCCATGTGCCTTGGTACTTTTTTTTGGCGAGGCAGTCACATCTTGCTTGCTCTGCGTCTAGTTTCCTCTCTGTCTAGGTGAAGACTGCATAATGAAACTTCCTTCTTCCAATAATTCTTATTGCCCCACCTCTACTTCCTGCCTGGTCGTCCCACCTATATTTCCTGCCTTGCTACTGGCCTATCAGCATTTAACTAAAAATAATGCAATTGACAGGATAAAAGACCATTGTCCCACAGCATTACCTGAGGGAGGCCCTCCATTTTCACTTATGTATAGGAAATGCTATAATGAGAGTGTTCCATTCAGCAATAATAATAAATAAGTCTGAATAAAGCATTAATAATAAAGCAGGGTTCTTTTTAATGGAATCAATAGCTGAGCTCTTATGATTGTTTTGATCTCAATTTTTTCTTTATGTATTTGTTCTTTGGTGACTAAAAATTAGGATCAATAAATATGCATATGTTATAATAAATTGAATAACTGTCGTATGTCTTTACAATTTTGGAAAGTGTGCTCATGACAAAATAATAGATCCCATAAGAATTTATGATATTTTCAAGGCTTATAAAGTGCTTACAATTTCTATGCTTTCTTCACAGCTTTCTTGCAAGATATATATTCAACTCAGAATTACAAAGTTAGAATTCTAATAATAGTTTCTTTGTACAACTTCCTTCGGTTTGTGATGACAGAGGTAAGATTTAAACCTTAGTCTTTACATTTTATTGTGTGACAGAATCCTGTTGTTGAAGAACAAATTTTTTAGTTTAGTGTTTCTGAACAAGCTGGTAGCTGCAGTGCTAAAAATGGGCATTCCTCCTAAGATGCCATGTGGAGCTGACATCCAAAATTCTCATACAGCACTACAGTAGTAAAACCCATGTGTGGTTTACCCATACTATCATGTTGTTTTTCTTATAGAATTAAAGATCCCATCATGGCTTACTTAATGACAGGAACACATTCTGTACTGCATGTCATTATACACACAACACAGAAAGTACTTGAACAAGCTATGATAATCTTATGGTGCTACTATACTTCACAAGACTTATCATTGACCAAAATGTCACAATGAAATATATGTCTATGTTATAAAAACAAGTGGTTAGCCAGGTGGTAGTGGCGCACACCTTTAATTCCAGCACTCAGGAGGCAGAGGTAGGTGGATCTCTGTGAGCTTGAGGTTAACCTGGTCTACAGGGTGAGTTGCAGGATAACCAGGACTACACTGAGAAACCCTGTCTCAAAAAAAACCCAAATACAAAAAAGTAAAATCAAACAAGTGATTTATATAATCTTTATCTCAAATTTATTACTTTTCTTTGTGTTTTATTTACCAAGTCATAAATAACAAAGTCTTAAATTTCTCATAATGTTAACATTTTAGATAGAATTATATGTATCAGTATATGAATTAAATACATTACAAACATATGTGACCATGTTATTAAATTTTATATTTATAGTTACTCTTCATACTTTCATATGTCTTGTTTCAGAATTATAGTTATTACCATCATTATTTTTTATTATTCTGTATATAGCATACATATTTACATCTGCCTTTATCTATGCAATTTGTACTTTATGCTTTCATGCTTTTATCAGTATATTTTTTATCCCTTTTAATATATTTATTTGTCGTGTTCACATCCATGCATACAATACTACAAATGCATAAGTCAAAAAAACTTGCAGTAGATTCACTTTTTCTTCTACCATATGAGTCCCAGGGTTCTAACTGAGGTTGTCAAATTTGCATTTACCTACAGAGTCACCTCACTGGCTTCTTTTTAATATAGTTTTACCTCTGGATTCTTTAATTATATTACAACTTCAAGGCTTGTTCTTGATAATCCTTTTTGTCTTGATTTTTAGTTTTATAAATAATTTTTTTCTTTTATTCAAAAATTTATTATTCATTTTACATACCATTCAAATTTCCCCTCCCTCCCCTTGTCTCACTCCTGTAGTCAGATTAGTGATTACTCTAATTGTCATCATAGAACCTACATCCAGGAACAGATGGGATCATGGGATCATAAATACACTTCAAAAAATTTTATGTGTATAGATGCATGTATGCATATGCACTACACACATGCAGTTCCCACAGATGCTAGAGAGGGAGACAGATCCCAAGAAACCCAAGTTACAGATGCCTGTTTACCACCACGTGGGTGGTAGAAATCAAATCCTGGTTCTTTGGGAGAGTAATCAATGCTCTCAACTGCTGAACCATCTCTCCAGGCCTGCTTTTTAAAAATTTTTAACTAAAAGAATCATAATGTGTGAACATGCATACACTAAGTATAATCACTTGTTAATCTTAATATCCATCTTGAGAAATACTTTTTATACCTGCAAAATATTATAATCATAGACTAATTTAAAAATAGCACATCATCTACACATAATTTTTATTGCTTGATAAAAACATGGATGATATGTGGGTATATTTATTTATTCCTAAAATAAAACGATTCAAAAGAAGTATATTATGCTAATATTATATAATCTCACTGGAACCTACTCTATATATTGAATATACATGATAAATTATGTGGTGGATTTTTTTTCAAAAATAATGTCATAATACTTTGTTCAACTAGTTAAACTCACTCTAACCTTGATGTATTAACATGTGATATTTTTAATGTATTTCAAGCTCAATGATTCAGAGGTGTCTTCCTCAACTCAAGTGTGAGATTGAATGTATTAAAAAGTGACATTCCTATGTTTTCCTCTGATGGCTAATTACAAAGATCATGAAACATCACTGAAACTGATGTGGGTATTAATTAGCCTGGAGTTCATATAAGAATAACCCAGAGATCTTTGAATACTATGGTGTACAACAGCTTTAGATAGTTTTGTTCAGTTTATTTGAAGTCTATCCTGAATACTAGAAGTTTTTTTGATGTTCTCTCTATTTATAATTTCGCAGATGTCAACCTTATATGTACATTTCATTGGCCTTGGTATATCTTTAAGCAAGTATCTAGCTAAACAGAATGAACTAATAACAACTAAATTTTAAGAGGAGAGAAATTGAGATCAAAACATCCTTATTAACTCTTCCCAGGTTATTTCAATAAGCAAATACACTGAAGAACCACTTCTCTAGCATGTTATGTTACTATACAAACATTAAATCTAACTTGAGTATTTTTCTTATTAGTATATTAGGTACATTGAGTAACTGGTAGAGATTTGAAAACTAAGAGACAGAATTTATTTTTTTCAAAGGTATAAAAACACCTAGCATAAGATTCTTTTATAAAAAAAATGAAAGCCATCAAATATGTATGTGAAACTTGGCTCTTGATCTCTGCCATGGTTTAAGCTCATGTGACATAGCCACTTAGATAATCAAAATTACAAACTTAAAAAAAAGAGTTTAAAAATCCCTCATGTTGGCTATTTCATACTTTTTTGAGTATGTGAGACATATGAGAGTGTGTCACATACGCATAATGAGCCACCGAAAAGTCCAGAATTCCTTAGGTTGGTCTTCTAAATGTTTAAGATGCATCAGTTAGAATAGATGATTTTATATAATATTAATGTTTAACAAATCTTTGATTTAATTACTTCATCTATATGAAATGTTTATTAGCTCATATTATCTTTGTTACTACATAACAATTTCTGTTTATGTCTTCTATCTACATTACCTATGCACAGAATGGGAATTCCCTAAATATGGACTTCAAAACAGGTCTTGAAATCTTTGTCTCATATTGCCTATGACATGTAATTTTCATTGTCTTAACTTCTTTATTGTTCTCAGAAGCATAGCATAATGCCTTCCTAATGTTCTCAAAATGCTTTTTTAGGTAGTAAATTAGAGTTTGACCTTGTGGGAGTTAGATGAGAATGGAAGATTAATGGCAGCAAAAGGAACAAGTGAAAATTTTCTGAACTTAAAAATGATCATCCAAATGGTTTAAGTAGTGTGAATTTGATCTTATACATGAGATAATTTCTAACTGAAATAAAAGTAGAAGGAATTCCATTGTAGGAATTAGGTTACCTAGATGTTGCTGTAGAGTGGTCAGTGAAGATTAGCTTTCCCTGTCCTACCAGCAGTATAAATTGATTAGGACATCAAATGAAGCACAGTATACAGAGTTACATTTTATCTTATAACTAATAATATTAGTTACAGAAAATTAATAAATGAGACTGTCTTTTATGTTTGTTCTAAATTTGGCATGGTAAATGCTATAGTAAGTATTATTTCTGATTCATATTCAATCAATATTTGACTCTATTCATTCTCATTTGCTGGTTTACTAATAGTGAAAAACTTTCATTGTGAGTTTGAATCTTATTATAATACAGGATGAAATTAGTATGTTAGTTTCTTTATTACTTAGGAGAGTTGGTTGGCATGTGATACTCATTAATGGCACTTTAGAGTTGTAAGGTAGGTTTATATCTATATTGGAGAATCTTTAAACTATTTTATAAGGCATAATCTTTTTCTACTTTACAAACAATGACAACATAAAATCATAGTTGTTAGGATGTTGTTCAAGATTATATGGTTATTTAATGTAATACCAGGTCATTGGTTCTTTAATTACACATGTAGTTTTATTTCAGAAATGTCAAATTTATTTTAATCTAATTAAATATCAGTGTTTATTTTCTTTCATTATGTAAAATTATCTCCAGCATGCATTTGTTCTAATCTCATTATTTTCATTTTGCGGTTCCATGTGAGATTTAATATTAATGAGTTTTCTGTTGGTAAAATATGAGGCACATTGAAGGTGTCATATTAGTGTATTATTTTTGATTAAATGAATTGGATAAATGTAGCATTCATTATAAAGATTTACATTTCTACTTAAGTGGTAATGCAACAACTTACTTGACACACAGTTTAGTACATTGTTACAATCACTACGAATAATACCTGAGATAATTTACTTATAATGAGAAAAGGTTTGGCTCACAGTTTTGGAAAATTCCTGGCCTTTATATAAATAGCAAATACTACCCCCATTGCTTTGAATTTTTGGTAGCATAGCTATCATGGTGAAACTGTGTGGGTCAATACAATTTAGCTCAAATAAAGGTCATAAAATAGTGAAAATGAACTGAGATATCATAAACCTCTTCACAGGGATACCCTCAATTACTTCAAGATTCCTAACCAGGCCATACTTTTTAAAGTTACCAACATTGTCCAATACCATCACTAGGATGATAAGGCTTAGATATCAATTAGTACAAAAACAAAACTAACACACTTTAATGAATAGTTAATTAAGATGTGAACTTAAGTTTGCCCATTAGATTTACATAACATGTTTTTAAAATTATTTGTTAATTTTTATTTTGTGTGTGTTTTGCCTGAAAAACACTGAAGTGATGTCACAAGCAACTCAAAGCACTTTCAACGTTTAAGTAACAAAGAGAAAACAATGATCTCTTACAGGAAAATGGGAAAAAACTCAAAAAAGCACACAAAGTATACATAAAGTAAAAAATAAGGTAGAGGGTATAAATACCCATTATTTCTAAAGTAAAACAGACACTTATTTTATGTATATTTTGTGTTTACTTTTATTTTTATTGTATGTGTAAGGGTATATTCCCTGTGCCTCATGTGCATTCCCAGATATTGAATCTCCTGGGACTGAAGTTACAGAAGTTACTTCATAGATATTGGGAACCAAACCAGGATCCTCTCCAAAACCAAAATCTAAACTATTGAACCATCTGTTTAACATGTGTGTTTAAAATTAAAAAAATACTTTATTGTTGTATGAGTATTTTGTAAATATGTCTGCATACCGTGTATAGTAAGTACACCACAGAGGACAGAGGGGAACATCAGATGTTGAACTGGAGTAACAGATGGTCGTGAACTCCCTGACAATATAACCCTCACCTGTCAGCAATACAGACCGTGCTTTTAACTATAGACCTATGTCTATTGACTACCAACTCCCTTTTCATAAATTTACTCTACATATAGCATAAAATTGATTTTTGTTTGTTTTTAGATTACTTTGTTTTTAAGACAGAGTCACATTATTTAACAACTGTCCTGGAATTCACTATGTACACTAGGCTGGCTTAGAACACATAGAGACTTCCCTGCCTTTGCCTCCAGAGTACTGGAACTAATGGCCTGTACCACCATGCTATGCTCCCAGTTAAATTCTTTAGTAGGATTTTTTTTTGTTAAATTTTCTTGAATGAAATGGGTTAACATTCATGTGCCTTTGTATTGTTCTTTTATTATGAACAATTTTAAGCATGTATAAGATCAGAGGTCCTAATGTGAGGAACCCATATGACAATATAATTCAGTTTAGGATATGGCAATTTATCGCCAGTCACATCACATATATTACCCTAATTCTCTGTTCCACATTTTTAATGAAATCATACATATAAAAGAACATTGTTCTTAAATATTTTAATATATTCCATTAGAGCAACAATCTCTCCTTTTAAAATAAAATTATACATTTTGGGTTAATTCTAGAGACAGAAATATTGAAAAACTAGTGCAGTGAATTCTTTCCTAGTTTCACCATTTACTAGGAACATAAACTTAGAAAAGAAGCGTAATCTGTTGCCTAAATTCATTCTTCTGTAAAATGAAGATAAAATAGGGTTACTGTGATGTATACAGGAAATAAAATCTAAATTGTGCTCAGTGTGCATCAGCTTTCATTATTAATAGAAGCAGTAGTAGTGTTGTCATTGTGTTTAATTGTGTTTAATAACAACTATTTCAGGCCTGGAGAGATGGCTCAACAGTTAAGAGCACTTGCTGCTCTTGCAGAGGACTGAGGTTTAATTTCCAGTACCCACGTAACAGCTCACAGTTATCTGTAACTACAGTTCCATTTAATCTGTCAGCCTTTTCTGATCTCCATAGGCGCTTTATGCACTGGTCTACTGTGATACATGCAAGCAATACACCCATACATATAAAGTAGAAAATAATAAAATATTTATTTTCATTTATTTTATTTATTAAAAATTTCCACCTCCTCCCATTTCCCTCCCATCCCCCACACTTCCCCTCCCCCTTGCTCTCCAATCCAGAGAGCAGTCAGGGTTCCTTGCCCTGTGGGAAGTCCAAGGTCCTCCCCCTCCAT
>LOEQ01004877.1:12227-23831 GCA_001685075.1 Bramus lutescens | reverse complement strand
AGTCCAGCTGGCCTTGGTGAGCTCCCATTAGAACAGCGCCATCGTCTCAGTGTGAAAAGAAATTTTAAGTAAATACAGTAGATGCTCTTAAATTATAATCTTAATTTGATTTCAAAAATGTGGTAGTTTTCCTTAGAAATAATTGTCTCCCATTTTTCACTTTATTTCTACTTTGGTGTGCTTTATTTTATTATTTTCCATGTTCCTTTAAAAACTCATATTTTACTTTCTGGATAGTTAACTGTTAGATGTCCTTGGGGTTGTGTTTATGTCATCTTCTCATTTTACTGTTTCCCTGGGTAATCTAACTTGCAAATTCATTCTTGAGAAAAGACCTTCAAATAAGTATTTCCAGGCTAAACTTTTCTGAATTCCTCATCTCATGGTCCTATACATATATATTTTTGCTCATGTGTCCTTTATGCATGCCACTCCTGACAAAGCTTTTGACCAAGCCAAACAGTTTGTTCAAATATAATCATGATCTATTGAGCTACAGAAGTTAGAAACCTAAAGGTAATCCACTCCTAGCTGTTTGAAGAGGGAGCATTAGTTTGCTACAGGGATGCAGGCATTGAGAAGCTACCTGTGCTCCAGAACTTGACCTTATATCCATGCACATTACAAGTAGCACTAAGTGGACTCGGTGACTTAAAAAAAAAAGAAAAAGAACACATGAAATCAGGAGAGAATAGAGGTTAGAGGTATAGGGAGAAGTGGGTCAAGAAGAGATGGGGAGTGGATACGATCAGAACGTGAAATTCTCAAACAATGAAAAAGATAATTCTAGATCCACACTGTTCCCACACTATGAGTGTATTCTACATCACAGAGTCAAGTCTCATTTAGTTTCAATATAACTAAACCTGACAATTCTTTGTTAACTCTACTGTCAGCATGACCCTTTCTCACTTGCATGTTTTAAGAAACCTTGGTTGTGTCCCCGCAGATCTAATCTACAAAGCAAACTCAGAACAGGTATGGAATTTATTATATTGCCAATCTGTGGATTTTATAGAAAATGCAAAGATTAGGTTCCTAAAGATTTGTGATCATGTAATAATAAGACAGATGTTACAATATTTACAATTTTTAGATGGATTTCTTAAATTCAATAAGTGGCTTCTGTATCTTTCTGATTCCTATATGTTTACAGATGACCTTTGTTTGGCCTAGAGTTGTATACTCTTCCTCCAATTGTGTTTCTATGGCTTCTCATTCTTTGCTTGTAGTTGAATATTCCTTTTCAAATAACATCTGTTTTATCATCTTAAGATTAGGTCCTTCAATTATATTTTTCATTTCATTTTGATTAGCATTTTCACAAAGAATATAAACTGTTAATATAAGTAGTGCATTTATAAAGTCTGGAGCATGACAAGTAGTGATTAAGAAACTATAATTACCATTAACATTATTATATTGTACTATGAGTAGTTTTGCTTGAAAGTCATATAAATGTGAAGCCTTATTAAATATTACTAACTCTACATTTGGGATGACAAAGATTATTATCACTGATATGAGAAAATAGCTATACTGAAGTCTCTAACAACAGCCTAGTTCAACCTATTCACATTATTCACTAGGTAAACTCTGTGTATTTGAGTTTCTTTTAATAGGTAAACTAAAATAACTTAGGTCAAACTTTATCTTCTAAGGGAGAATATTAGTTTTCTACACTGCAAAGCCTTACATTGTGATGGTTTGAAACAGTAGTGATCAAAATAATTACAGCATGCTTTAAAAGTGTCTGTATATTCATATGGGACCTCCTTCTACACTCCAAGGGTAATTCTCTTCAAACTTTACTTCAACTTTGATCAAACAGCCTTAAAAGCCAGTCATAGGAAACAGGTCTGGTTAGTTCATTGTCATTTATACTAAACCCAGAGTGTATTTTCTATTTGTAGATTTAATTGAAATTCTGCAAAATTGTCATAGGGCTGTAGACAACCCTGATCGGCTAAGCATGCATGATAGTTCAAGAAAGCTCTCCAGCTGTGGTGAAGAATGTTCAAATCAAAGATCACAAATCACATAACTAGAAGAAAGAGACACTTGACAAAACTCTGATGCCACACTCTTTTGCCTCTAGTTGCTCCTAGTCATTAATAGACCTATTAGTTCACAAAGTCAATTTCAAAATAAATACTGAACTCTAGTGTTTATCAGTGTAACCAATCATCATTTTATCTCAGCATACTATATCTTTCTACGCTCAAAATTATTAATACTGTTGTCACCAAATACTAAAACTTTTAAAGTATCTCTCATGTAATCAATCATTGGCATAATCTATTTTCTGAAATTTTGTATTATTTATCTCCATATGTCTGGAGCAAGAATATGGCTTCCAAAATTCCCAGATCTATTTTAAAATGAAAATAATACATATTCTGACTGTCTTATCCTAAGCCATTTTTGTTGTTGTTGTTGTTACAAAGTTTTATATTTAATGCCATGATCCATGGTAAGTTCAATGACTGGAATGGGAATTTATTTTATGCTTAATTATGAATAGGCAGTTGCTCAGGTACATTTGTTGAAAAGACTAGTCTGTCTTGGTTGAACAGTCCGTGTAAGCATCTCAAAATGTGTAGTTTGTATTTCTGAGGTGTGTTTATTGAACCTTTATTAAGTTCCATTAATCTAAATGATTACCTCTCTGGTAATAGCATAGTCTCTTGATTACTGTAGTGAAACAGTAAATTTTAAAATATGAATTGACTTGTGTATCCTCATGTTATTCTTCTTCAGGAGATTTTCTTTAGCTATTGGTGCCCTTGCCCTTTTCTGCATTCAGTTAGAATGACCTAAAGAAACTTTTTAAAAAAATTTAATAGGAATCACATTGAATTGAGCCTTTAAGTATAATTGAGCAAATCTTTACTAAATTGTCCTCTGATCTATAAACACAGAATTTCTCTCTTACTTCTTTAATTCACAACGTATTTTTATCATCAAGATTTTGTTCATTTTGTTAAGCATCGCTGTAGAATATAAACATATTATTAATTTCATTTCCATTTATATGAACTAATACTGAACTTGTATTTTTAGGATTAGGAAAGTGTTTTTGTAGATTTTTTGAATTTTTATGTTGATAATTATGTCTCCTTCAAGTAGAGATTGTTTTATTTATTCCTTTCCAGTGTGTATGCTTCTCATTATTTTTCTCATCTAATTTCACTGCTGATATATTAATTAACGGCTGTAATAACATTTTACATCATTGTCTTCTTCCAGTTTGAAATGTGTTATATCTAATTTCTCACCATTAAGTATAATGATGGGTATAAGGTTTTACACAGATAATTTTTATCTAGTTGAAGTTCAAGTTCTTCCCCTCCAGTCAAAAATTGATGGGCGACATCATGAATGCACGGAGGTTATTTTCAACTGTTTTTCTTTCATTTTCAGATAATATTTATTGTTTGTATGGTAGATTATATTAAGTTAATTTAGAATAACAAATCAGACTTACAAACCTGAACTAAATCTAACTGGCAACAGTTTCAGAACTATGCTTAGTATTTTTTACAGGATGTTATAAAGAATTCCAATTATAGCCTATTAGAAAAAATAAATGATAATACCATTAACATTAATTTAGAAAGAAATCATAGATGTTTGAGGTATAGAATTTTTGAACATGTACATTTAAAGGAAGCTAAATTATCATCAAACCAATGAAGAAACTAAGATTTCTGGGTACATCATTTATTTACTGCTATATGTAATTAATATAACTTTTGATTAAATATGACACATTTCTAAGATTTTCCTGGGTGTCAATTAGTCCATTTCACATGTTACAATAAAATGTTCAAGTCTCAATAAGTTTGTCAAGCAGTAATTTTATATTCCTGAAGTTTTAAAGGGCAAGTTACAAGCATTGATTTTGCTTTGGTGAGAACTTTATGGTAGTAGTTTCATGATGGTGTTAGTGCATGTTAGAATAGACCTCATATTAGCACAGGCAGTCAGAGAAACATGTGTGCAAAAGAATCTTTTCCAAATTCACAAACCAAAAAGCCTCTGAATCTTCCACTACCCTCTACCTCCTAAAGTTTCAATTGTACCTCTCAACCACAAAAATAAGGTTCTAGCTTCCAGAAGATTGATGTTTGAAGATTAAGTAATATAAAATTCACAGATTCAAAGAACAGATTCCATAATCATTTAACTGTAAAAATGATTGAGTCCATAATAATCCAAATTCTTAAATGTCACAAAGTTACTCAAAATTCTAAACCAAAAGTTTCCTCTGAGATTAAGATAAACTGTTTAATTATAATTATTTATGAAACTAAAGATAGCCTACTTTCAAGTTTAAATTATTGGATATGCATAGAATAAATATCTGCTCTATAAAAGAGAGGAGTAATGAATACAAACATTATAAAGTTAAGTTCAAAATCAAACAATTGTAAGCCAGAGTTCTGGGTACACTGAGGTAGGAAGGAGCACACATAAGAACTTTCCCCATCTCTTTGTTGTTATTAACATGGTTATCAACTCAAGATTTTTTTGGCTAGCATTTCACACTGCTGTTTTTTTGAACTCGAGTGTTCCATGTGGCCTCAGTTCCATGTTCCCATTAAGCTTGCATCCAGAATTTAAAGGTTTTCTTTTGAAATCTTGGTGGAATCTGTCATAAGCATAGAACTGTTCTCTTTTGTGCTCTTGCAAAGCCAGTCTCTTGTATATGCCATAGAGTTCTGTACTAGTATTAGTGCAATAAAAAGAAAGTTTGAGCCGGGCAGCAGTTGTGCACACCTTTAATCCCAGCACAAAATCTCTGTGAGTTTGAGGCCAGGCTTGTCTACAAGAGCTAGTTCAACGACAGGCCCCAAAGCTATGGGAAATCCCTGTCTCGAAAAACCAAAACAACAACAACAACAACAACAACAACAACAACAACAACAAACATGTTTGAATTGTGGCTTATTGGCCATAGATCACTTTGACAGAATGTTAGAATCCAAGATAGTCCTGTTTAAGTGATCGAGTGTTATACATAAATCTGTTCTTTAGCGCCTCTAGAATTACAGGATCCAGATTTGTTCCAGAAATACTTTGGTCTTGGGATTGAAGGGAGAAATAGCCTTAAGAACGTTGGAGATTTCCTCAAGTTCTTTTCCAGTTTCTCTAATGTTTACCATTCCAGCTAACTACTCACCCCAGAACCTTCAAAAGCATTTTTGTGGTCCTTTTCCTAATAATACAGCAATTCAAAAACAATCACATGTATGCACTTAATCATGAGACTCACAGTAAATCTGTTTTAAAGTATGTGTTAATGTACAAGCCACAACCTGAATACTTTTTGGGGGAATTTCCTAGTATATCCTTCTAAGATTCAGCATTTGACAAAGTCTTCAGCATGGATACATTTCCAATGATGGTATAACCAGCATAATTTTATTCTGAGTTTGAATCAAATTCTCATTTTCATCAGTTTTCTAGTCAAAACCTGTTATCTGATCTCTAAGATGTTCGATGTCTTCTTAACCTCACATAGTTTTTTATGAAACTCTGTTATATATAACTGATTAATTAAAATTTCTGAATTTCTTGTAAGTTGTTGATGAGTAATAACCTGCAGTTACTTGTCATGTAACATTTCTCAACATAACCATTTTTTTCTTTAGGAAGCAAGAAAAAAAATCTTGTAAGTCAGATTCCACAGTCGTGTTTATTGGTATCCTAGACAAAGACATGAACACACATGATTGTTTGACTTATAGCTTTGAAGTATAATAGGAGATGTGGATATAACATATTAATATGACATGTGTGTAAGCACTAGACAATCAAACTCAAAGAAGCATTTAGTTGGGCGACATAGAATATGGATGAGAATCTGTAGAAATGCTTCAATCTGGGGCCTTGTACACAGTAGATGCTCAGCAAGTATTTGACACAAAATGGAAGAAAACAATGAATAAAAAGATTAGTGAAATCATAAAAGGAAAGAAGCAATAAAAATGCTATCTGTATTTTCTTCCAGAATCAAGTTCATGGCATATTGCATTAAGAAAAATTTATACTTAGAACAGAAACTGTGTCTTTTGAGAGACACCAAATCAAGGAGAATGAAGTTTACTGCATGGAAGGCCCTGCAAACAAGGTATCTCTAAGTAATTCATATTACTATTTTATGTCTTCATGAAATAATAGATATCTGGATTTTGTAAGATGTGTTATACTCAATTTTAAATACTAAATGATAATGATTCTCACTCCAATGATAAAAGAATATACCATGTGGTAATTTATGGTACTTTCCTATTGAGAAAAACTAGCCTCATTTACAGGACATTTTACAGTTTCCTTTATGCTCATTTACTCTTCTAGACCTTGTCCTTTTCGTTCAGATTATACTAATTCTTTCAGGTAAGAGAGATGAAGTCTGAGTGACATAAGCTTGTGAAAACAGAATCTTAAACAATTCTTCTCAACCTGTGGGTCACAATCCTTTGAGGTGATTGGCCCTTTCACAGGGGTTGCCTGTGAAAATGTCATAGTCTGTAATACATGTAAAATACATTGTAATTCAGCACAGGAGAAAAATTATAATTATGACATAACAACAAAAACTAATTTTATGGTTAGAGGTCACCACAGCATGACGAACTGTATTAAAAGGGTTGCAGCACTAGGAAGGTTGAGAAACACTAGTGTTAACCATTGTACTGCCATATTGCTTCTTATCAAATACTAAATTAAAGGTATAGAATAAGAAATAATATATAGTATAGAGTTACTGGAAACAAAAGTAGACTTGAAAATTATTTTATTTTGAATGCTTTTCAAACATGAGGTGTAGTTTCCTTCAATAAAGATACAGACATTAAGGAATTCTTTTTAGGAAAGACAGACCTTAGTTATCATATAATTGAGGAAGCAGTATCTGATAATGTGAAATTGGATGCAGATAATTTTAATGAAGGAAAAGATATGGAAGAAAAAAGTGTTTAGAAAAATAATATCAATCATGAAATACATAGAGAATTAGAAAAATAAAAATGAGAAGGCCGAATGACAACCGGTAAGATTCACTTGGCCTAACATGTTGGAACATGGGATTTTGAGGCATGATTACATTCATGAATTCCATGGCTTTCAAGGTAATATTGGTGTTAGGTTTGTGAGAACTTAATTCTTCAATTAACATGTCAATCACAAGGCTGGTAAGTTATACTCAGAAGGAATTTTCATAGTGGAATTAATTTACCCAGACTTTCCTAGATAGTAGATGTTGAAGGATTTCTGAATTTTACATTTCCTTACGTTTTGATTCTTTGGTTTTCTTATGTTGCCTGTGTCTCTATAGTTGCAATAAATCATTAAGTGCATGTGTATTAGCATTCCATAGCCTCATCTAAATTTATCAGCAAAATAGTATAAAATAATGCAACTTACCTTTAATCTTATGACAATAATGTTCAGTGTATTCTATAACTTACTTTACTGTTTTATTAGCTTATCAGTTATTAATGAAGTACGAGTGGCCATGTTATAATGGTGGGTCATTTCTGCTTGGAATTAATGGTGCAGGCATATATGACCACTTACTTGGGAGGATAAGGCAGAAGAATCACAAATTAAAAGTTTATAAGTGCTACAGAGTGGGCTCAAGGCCAACCTGGGGAATATGGTGAGATTTTTGTCTCCAGATTAAAAGTAAAATAAGGGCATAGCTTAGTTATAAAGAGATTACTTCAGGAGTTATCAGTGTCTGTATCCAGATGCTCCATCGCTTCTCTCTGACTGCTCTTCTTTTTCCCAGCATTCATCCTAGCTTTCCATGCCTACTTAAGTTCTGCCTTGCTATAGGTCTAAAGTAGTTTCTTTATTCATTAACCAATAAAAGTAACACAGAGACAGAAGGACCTCCCACACCATGTTACAACTTGAATCACCATATTTCTATCAATCTATGTGCTGCCTTATATAAACTTGTATAAACTTTCCATGCTTTTTTCCTTCTGCTCTGGCCCATGACTCCTCAGACTCCACCCTGCTTCTTCCCAGTGTTCTCCTGGTCTGGCTCTCCTAACTAATCTCTTCCTGCCCAGTTATAGGCCAGATAGCTCTTTATTACCCAATAAAAATAGTGCATATTTACAGGGTACAAAGATGGTTCTAAAGCATTGCCTGTGTTTTCTTCTGGAAGTTTTAGTTTTTCATGTCTCCAGTAGAGGGCTTTGACTCTACTTTTGGGGAAGGGTGAAATATATATATATATATATATATACACACATATATACATATATACATATATATGCATATATAACCCATATATACCCATATATATAAATATATATGGGTCTAATTTCATTATTCTGATGTGAACATCCAATTTCCTCAGTACCAGTTGTTGAAAATTCTGCCTTTTCTCCAGAGTATAATTCCTCTTTCTTTATCAAATATAATATGGCTGTGGTTTCTAATGCTCATGTTTGGGCCTTTTAGTTTATTTCATTGGTCTGTATGTTTACTTTTGTCCCAGTACCATATTATTTTATAACTATAGCCCTATATTATATCTTAAAGTATGGAATAGTAATACATCTACTATTCTTCTTTTTGCTAAGTATTGCTTTGTCTATCCAGAATATAAAAGGGATGAAAAAACAAGATTCAATACCAAATGACTCAATTAAGAAATGGACTAGCAATCTAAGCAGAAAACTCTAAATAGAAGAAATATGGATATCTAGGGATACCTCAAAAATGTTTATCATCCTTAGGAATTGGGGAAATGCAAATTAAAATAACTTTGAGATTTCATCACACACAAGTATAAATGAGTAAGATCAGCATAAAAATTGACAACAAATGCTGGCAATATTGTAGAGAAAGAGGAACCCTCATTCAGCGGTAGGAGGAATGCAAATTGGTGCAGCCACTTTGGAAAATAATGTGGAGAATTCTCAGAAAGCTAAGAGTAAATTTCGTGTATGACCCAGCTGTACTAATTCTTGGCATAGGTACAAAAATATCCTATTCTATAGATACTTGCTTAAAAATTAACAATGAATATTGTTACCCTATCCATAATATTCAGGAAGTAGAAACAATTTAAATGTTCTCCTACAGGTGAATAGATTCATGGTTTCCATGATTCCAGAAAATAGTATGCAACCCACCAAGGGAGAGAAGCAGTTAAGTAGCCTTACTGAGCTCCAAAACCTATGAGCCATGACAATTACTGACATAACATGATATGCATGAAGTTGCAATAATTGGAACTCACATGTTGGTGGCAATCAACAGCTGTATAGTTAGATTTATGGCCCACTTAACATGAAAGAAATCATGCCTAGCACTGGAAACCTAGCCAGCTTCCCTGACTAGTGAGGTTATAGATTTTAAAATAATCTTTCAACCCTTCTTTGCTGGGCTAGAAAAATGCCTTGCTACATTCTAAATCCTATGACACCTCATCAAAGAAGCTTCTCTGTACAGATATAGGCAATCACAGAAAACTACAACTGGGTACAATGCAGAGATCAGCAGAATGTGTGGAGCCCAGCATCAATGGATACACCTATATTACAGCTCCTGCCTCGAAGGCACAAAGAACACTGAAGGAAAAGAGGCTGAAAGATTTTTAAGAGCCAGAATGCCAGAAAATCAGCTGTACCAGAAAGCCTCTCTTCTAGAAATGGCCAGCTAGAAAAATGGCAATATCAATTATTAACATGGAAAGGGAAAATTTCATGGGGTCTCACCCATATACAAAGGACCACAGGTAACTAATAACTGCTCTGAGAATTTGTCTCTCCCAGGGATGAGCCTCTATTGGTTTTCCAATTGACTGATAAACCTTGAAACCATATACTTGCCAAAACAGACTGGGTACTGCTGTGTGTGTTTAAAGAAAATAAAACTATGAGCCATTGAAGAAATTTGAGGAACTGGATGGGTCTGGAGAGAAGAAGGGGGATGAAAATGATACAATTATATTCAACTAAAAGCATATTTTAAAGGAATAAAGTACAAAGGAACTATAATAAGTTGAATCTAAATTTTAAGGGAGGTGATTGGGTGACTGAATATTTTGAATCTTCTCATTTTATGGATAAGTTAGAATTCATACTTCTTTTGGATGAGAACTGAATGAATTTTCAGATTAGTGGAAATAATTAGAGCAATAAATTTTAGATTCAGTGAAATCAAATGCATGAGTTCTTGATCTCTTCAGTTCTCATTGGTGAGTAAATTCAGTAAGTATGCATGTTTCCATTCTTCTTAACTTTTCAGTTTATGCTTATTTTTCATACTTCAAACATATATAACATTAACATACATGTTTTATTGTATTCATATGTATACATGATATATAAATAAAATATATGATATATACATACATGTGCACATATGTATAGTCTTTGGACATTTGCATCTTTCTTTCCTTGTCTGTGAGTAGTCATTTACCATCTTAATCTTCAACTATGAGCATATCAGAGGCTGCACTCAGAAAGAAAGCTTTGAAATAGATTGACTCTCTAGTCAGAACTTCAAAGGAAGGGTGAAAATTACAGGAGTATGAAGAGGTCTGTTGCTGCTCTAGGCTCACAGTCCATTAGTCCTCTCTTAGCAATCGACCCAGGAACATTTTACATTTTTCTCTCTTCTGTGGAGAAGGAGGGATTTTTCTATCCTTTCCTGTTCCTGGATTCTCAATACCTCATTTCTATCCATTGATATTTCTTACAGCACGTACTGTTTTCTTTTATGAGTGGTTTTGGCAATAACACAGAACTGCACAACACAAAACAAGATCATTTTCATTTCCTGTTTAAAATTATTCCAAATTTAACCAACTTAAAACAGTATACATTTTACAGATCCACAATCTCCATGAGTCCTGAGATTTTCATACTTTAGCTGAATGTTTATTTTAGGGTTCAAGGCTGAAATTATAAATGGAGATGTACTCTGCTCATTGTCTTAACTCTCTCTTCTAAAATTGATAAAATTTATCTTATTGTACCCATAAGAACTTTTCAGATCCTAGAGACCTCTTGACATCCATTGCCATGTAGCTGTGTTCATTTCTTCAAGATTGTTCACTTCTCTGTCTGCTAAATTCTCTTTTAAAAAGTGTACCTCTTCCTAATGCTTTGGAAGGCTCTTGCGAACCCATTCCTCATACTGGATAGCCCATCCAGCCTAAAAACAAGGCGAGGAGCTTATACTTACTGCAGCGTGATATACCATATTTTGTTGATATCTGTGGGAGACCTGCTCTTTCCTGAATGGAAACAGGGGAGGAATGGATTGGGAGTGTGAGAAAGGAGAGGTGTGAGGGGTAAGGACTTGGAGTAGAGGAGGTAGGGGAAACTGAAGTTGTAAAATAAAATAGATAAATAAATAGCATTTAAATTTTAAATGATTGAGTCAATTTTCATCAAGGTAATTTAACTTTCATCAAATAATTAAATTTGTAACATCTCTTTTGTTAAATAAAACATTCTCAAGAGATGGGGTAAAGTTAATGTAGGGAATATACATAGATATCCATATTATAGACTTAATAGAACTCTTCCTTCCGCAAAGAGGCCTGGAACTTTGAAGTGAAAGTTT